>JAWQFJ010002668.1:42500-85000 GCA_034096865.1 Theodoxus fluviatilis | reverse complement strand
GTGTGTGTGTGTGTGTGTGTGTATGAATGTGTGTATGAATGTATGTGACACAGTGGTCTTTGCCCGTGCAGTTTCCTCCTAGCATTCATACCATCTTAAAGCTGGCTCCGTTAAAATAGACAGACTGTAGTTCACGTGCCTGACCACGGTCTGCTTAAAAGACTCTTTTACAGTGAGGTACAGCAGGACAAACGATTTCAGGGAGGCCAAAAGAAGTTTGTGTTCATATATGTGTGTGTGTGTTTGTGTGTGTGTGTGTGTGTGTGTGAGAGAGAGAGAGAGAGAGAGAGAGAGAGAGAGAGACAGAGAGTGGAAGAGAGAGAGAGAGAGAGAGAGAGAGAGAGGCAGAGTCAGAGACAGAGACAGAGACAGAGACAGAGATAGACACCTACAGAGACAGAGATAGACAAAAAGAGATACAGAGATACAAAGGGAGAGATAGAGAAAGAGAGATAAATAGAGAGATAAAAGGCCAAAAGAAGTTTGTGTTCATGTGTGTGTGTATGTGTGTGTGTGTGTGTGTGTGTGTGTGTGAGAGAGAGAGAGAGAGAGAGAGAGAGAGAGAGAGAGAGAGTGGAAGAGAGAGAGAGAGAGAGAGAGACAGAGTCTGAGACAGAGACAGAGACAGACACCTACAGAGACAGAGATAGACAAAAGAGATACAGAGATACAAAGGGAGAGATAGAGAAAGAGAGATAAAGAGAGAGATGAAGAGAGAGAGAGAGATAAAGAGAGAGACAAAGAGACAGATACAGAAAAAGAGAAAGACAAAGACAGTGAGAGACAGAAAGAGAGACAAAGAGAGTGAAAGACAAACGCACAGACAGAGAGAGAGAGAGAGAGAGAGAGAGAGAGAATTAAATTGAATTGAATCTTTATTATCAAGGCCAGGAACCTATTATAATTACATCTCAAAACAATAGACAGTAAACAATATTTGCTGTCATGTCATTAGAGCGATCTACGTGTTGTTTTCACACTTTAATCGACAACCACGTAGCTTAAAAGCAGAGTAGATATACATGGCTATTGATCTTAATTTCTTAGTATGTTGAGCTTGCATCAAGTTAGCCACTGTATATACCCTAATTTTTTTGGTATCATGTATTTAAAGTATTTCGATCGCAAGGCATCATATGCATTACACTTTAGTAGAAAATGTTCCTTGTCCTCATCTTCTCTCCAAAATGGACATTGTACGTTATTAGTGTCAGAGTATCTCATGTTTGTCTTCAGACCATTTATTCCAAATCTGAATCGAATAAATATATCACGAAATTTATTGATATCAATCATATTCAGGTACTTCTCTAGACACACGTTTTGCTTGAAGGAGGAATCCCACTTATAGCCTTCACTGCTTATGTTATTGCTATTCCAGTTTTGCAAGTAGCAGTCCATCAACCTCTGTTTAAAGTGAAATAGAAACAGTTTTACATTCTGAACGCCTCCGTTTAGCCACACAAATCCAAAACCCAATCCATATAGGCAATTTCTAACAGAAACAGCCCAGTTTCGTTTCTCTGGGATGGAAGACTTGAGTAGCATTTTGTATGCCTGCTTTTGAAGTCTATCAACTTTCATACTACATTGTTTAAACCAGTACTTCAAAAATCGGACATTGCTGTTGACATACAATGGAAATCTTCCCAGATCGCCGTATATCATGTGGTTTGGTGATCTGTGATCAACCCCAAGAAGCTTTTTGCATGCAAAAGTGTGTATTCTTTCTATTTTCTCCTGTTTATCAAGTCCCCAGATCTCTGCTCCATACAGAAGGGACGCCTGAACCTGTGCATCAAACAATTTAGAAAAAACACCTGTTTCAGTACTTCTGACTCTCCAGAGTGCTTTTAGCACATGTACACTTTTCCTTTTGCTTCTGACTGTTATATTGTCCTGCAAAGCATCAAGGGACAGTTTGGTTTAAATACAAAGCCGCGGCAGTTATACCAATGTACAACTTGAAGTCTAGTTCCATCAAGTATGCAACATTCTCGCGAGGCCAAATGACCTTCTTTTCGAAAAACCATGACTTTTGATTTTTCTTTGTTCATCCTCAAACCCGACGTTTTCGAAATATATGCTAGATTACTGATTTGGTTTTAGAGGCCTGTTGGTGAGGTCGAAAGCAGTTCCACATCATCGGCAAACAGTAGCATAAATATTTCTAGCATACCTGGCATGAGCTGCAGCCCGTGTTTATCTTTTGCACGAACACAATCTGCGACCGCTTCGATAAACAAAGAAAAAATAGAAGGAATCTCCATTGCTCAATGTTTGAATCCGAGTGGACAGTCAAAGAAATCCGAGAGCTCATGTCCCCATCGTTCGCATGTCTGTACGTTGGTGTACGTGGCCTTTAACATTAAAGTGAATTTGGTTGAGAGGCCTGCAGCCTTTAAGACTTCCCAAAGTTTGCTATGGTTCACAGAATCAAAAGCTTTGCTTTAATCAATAAATGAAACACAGTTTGCCCCGCCCATTACCGTAGACATATTTCAGTATCATGGAGTACAAGGTAAAGATGTGATCCACAGTTGAATACTGCGGTCGGAATCCGGCTTGCTCTACGCAGATTTTATTCTCCAACACTGCCCAGGTACGTAAACGTTTTGCTATTATGGAGGTAAAAATCTTACACAGAGCATTAATAAGGGAAATACCTCTGTTGTTGTCAGTGTTCCTGACATCGTCTTTCTTATGTATAGGTACTATGACTGAACGTGACCAGGTCTGCGGGAAGTAGTGGGAGTTAAACATAGCATTGAATAAACAGGTCAAAAAGGGAATGCTTTTCTCTCCAGCTGCTTTGTAGCAGCCTCCGGGTAGTCCATCAAGGCCTGGTGCCTTGGCTGCTCTGATCCTTCTGGTAGCATGTCTGACTTCATCAGCGACAATGGGAGCATCTAGGATATCATGGAATACCATGTGTTCAGTGTTTGACACTCCTGTATGCAAATTATCTGTGCTTTGAAACAACTTTTCAAAATGATTCTTCCATGCCTGTAGACTTATGTTAGGCTGGGGGGATGGCTGCTTGGTAGATTTTCTAATCAGAGTCCAGAATGCTAGCGAATCATTTCGACTTTTAACAAGCTTATTCCTAGTTTCAGAATAGTATGCCTTTTTCTTTTCTCTCATTACACTTTTATACTGGCGTCGGGTACTTAAGTAGTTTTCATTGTTTACATCGGATTGATCTTTTCTGTATTGTTTCAAGGCAGTTTGCGTGGCCCTTTTCTGTCTTCTACACTCTTGATCAAACCAAGAGCTTTGCTGATTTTTATTGCCGTCCCAACTTTAACTTCTATTTTCATGCATTTTGTACACCGTGATAGGGAATCTGTAAATATTTGTATAGCTGCCTTAATTGAGATATGTATTTCCTGAGTTGCTTTTGTCAGCTGTTCATCAAACTCTTGAGACTGAATCTGCTGTCTAAACAATTCCTCTTTACTCGAATCCCAGGTAAATTTGACACACGATTTCGTTGTATGCGAGGTACTCAGTATTGGTTTCTTGGAACCAAACTGGATTTCTAACGGCATGTGATTAGATTCCACGCGAGCTGCTACAGTCATATCAATGGAGCAAGGTAGATAGTTGGCTAAGACGAGTCCGTAATCGATCACGCTATTCCCGTGGGGAGATACGTACGTAAAACGCCCTAGCATGTCTACCATTCAACACAGCAATATGATGAACTTTAAACAGTTCTCGTAGTATTTTCCCAAATGAATTTACTCCATTATCTTGTGACTTCCTTTCTATTAAGGATGGGCAGGGACATGACAGGTAAGTTGTAACAATATTTATATCGCCATACTCTTCCTCATCTTCTACATGGATATCCCAGGCTGCTATTCTGGCATTAAGGTCACCGCATATAAGGATCACTGAATTTGAGTATATTTCTTGGATTCTCTGAATCATATTTTCTATCAAATATATGTTACTTGCTATTTCTGTTCTAGTGTAATAAGGGGAGTCTACAGGCGGAATGTAAGCACATATTATAGTTGTATCTCTTCTGACAGAGTTGCAGATTCTGAAAGCTAGGATATTGTCATAGTCAGTCTCTAGCTGCATTGCACAAGCTGCTAGTGCCCTCTTTATCAGTGCCATCACTCCTCCCGAACATCTACCTTGTGTACTCAGTTTGACCCCTGGGGCATGCAGCTCCCTGTAGCTCATCTGGCCGAGTGGAAAGTTTCATCCTGATTTTTCCATCTTACTGTTTCAGTGTTGACGGGACAGGAAGTTTCATGTTGGTAGTCACTCTGCAAGGCACTGTTCCAGCTGTCTTCCACGTTCTTCTGGTGGACCGTTTCATCATGGTGATGCCATTGCTGACCTACCCTTGAGTACTCCCCAGCACTTACGCTGAGATCCCACTGGTTATGACTTCTGGGGTCTGGGCGTGGGTAGTCCAAGGTTCCTGTCTGTGGCTGTTCAGCTTGCGGGCGCTGGTGTTCTTGCAGGGCATGTCTGCTCTCCAGGGCGCTGCTACCCAGGCCAACTTTCTGATGGTGTTCCTGGTAACCTCTCCTTCGTCTTCCCCGGTTGCGCACTGTACCTGTCTGTTCATAGTTGCTGCGGGTGTCTTGTTTTTTGTCCCTGAACCAGAGCTTGTTGCTCTTGTAGTAGGCTTTGTGACCTTGATCTCGAAGATCGTTCCATGTCTGTATCTGCCTACTAGTCAGAGCACTAGAGATCTTCACACCCCTGCTTCTGAGCACCTCCCGATCATAACTGAGAAGGTCCAACTTGTCGAAAAAAGTTGCCATCTCTACTATCACTGGGCGTGGGCCGTTTCGGTGGTTGCCTCTCCGCGCACCTATTCGCTGCACACGCACAATGTTCTTCTCAACCAAGCCCATACCTGGTATGGCTTCCCGGAATAGGTGTAAGACAGACTGGAGGCTATTCCAGTAAGTTTCATGCTCTTGTTCGTACAGGCCAAGGGGTTTGATGTTATTCCTTTTCAAAATGCTTTTGTTCTTGTCTGCTTGGTCTTCTTGCATCCTTGTTTTGTATTCAATGTCAGATATGACGACATTCACATTTTCGTTCAGTGTGAGTATTTCTCTACGAAGGTACTTGTCTCGCTCGGCCATTTGTTCCTGATCTCGTTCACAAAGCCCCACAACCTCAGTAATAATATCATTTTGGTTTTTCAACTTTTTTCGAGACGTTGCAGTCTTGTCTCTATTCTGGCCTCAAACTCACACAACCGTTGTTCCCACTTGAGTGCCAGCAGGTCAGTTTCTTGATGCTTCTCGGACATGTACCCAGATCCAGATGCGAAACTTTCTTCTGTCTGGACAGATGCAGTAGGCCCGGGGTTTGCATGTATGTCGCCCCCATAAGGATGAGGGCCGACAGATCATGCAAGTTCTCAACTGACGTGGGTGTCTGAGTGAGGCACATAGTTGTGAGCGCAGCGTACAACGCACTGACAAGCAGGGCTGTCCTTGCTCGGAAACTGTTCAGCCGCAGGCATGGGTGGCACGTGCCAGCTCACCAGCTTTCTGCCGCGTGCTCAGTTTCCCAGTTCTGCACAAGGTTCTCGTGCACATCAATGTTGCCAAGGTGAGCACGTCTCACGCGAAAGGCATGCACGCCTATGCGCATGCGATAGGTGCTCGGGTCCACACCCATCTCGTCATTTACTTTGCTACAGCTATTGCATAATTCAAAATACACGTATCGCGGTATATCAAATTAAACAGCAACAGTTGCACATTTTGTCTTATTGCAGCTCTGGCAAGGCTGCTCTAGCAGTCACATACCAAGCAAGCCACATTTTTCACCATTAGAGGTAGAAACGGCACGACGTGAACACACACAAGGATTGACAGCCGTCTCAATTCAAGAGGCAACACAAAATGCTACGACAAAATAAAGTTCAAAAGTATTTGTATGTGCCTTTCAGTGTACAACATCACACATCAACAACTCCATGCCTAGGGACACTGTGGGATTCTATTGCAATGCGGCATTGCAACGGTTATGCTGAACACATACTAACCGTCGACGTAGCCATCCATCGGAAAGAGACTTTTTCAAGGTCGATTCACAACAAAAAAGTCAAAACAATTACTCTGCCACGAGAAACATTGCAGAACACTTACGTATTCCTGTTCCACACTCAACTGGCAGAGGAGTTCAAGCAGGCTATCCAACCGCACATAAAATCGAATACGCGGAGCACATACAGACACGTCCGACACCGACTAGCGCGCACTCGAGACTGTGTGTGTGTGTGTGTGTGTGTGTGTGTGTGTGTGTGTGTGTGTGTGAGAGAGAGAGAGAGAGAGAGAGAGAGAGAGAGAGAGAGAGAGAGAGATGTATCAGTCAATGAAACGTAGACACACACAGAAGATTACCTCCATTGCAGACTTCGGCTCCGAGTTCATCGACTTCAAGTTCACCAGTCCTCCGGACGGAAGGAACTCTCGCTTGGAACTGTGTTGCCGTGACGACGGTTTTGCTAATAACGGCTACACTGAGGAGGAACAGGCCGTGCGGCTACCCAGCCTGCAGCCACTCGTCCTGCTGCCCACCCAGGGTGCGATACCCTGCCCGCCTGTCGCAGGTGAGTGACGCCATGCCTACCGACAAATGTGACCTTGCCTCTTGTAATAATTTTTATTTTCCTGTGATAGTTTTCGCAGCAGTTCTTGGCATAGAAATGAAATAGAAAAGCACAATTATATTAATTTCCAGCATACATGTTCATGTATATGTACACACATGCATGATGCAGATGAAAAACCGGACTGGGAGCAGTTATTCTACTTATCTAGTTTTCAAACTCGGTGAAGAAAACAAATGATCAAGTAAATTTTACTAGTGTTGATAAATCCCCCTTCACCATCTCAAAACTGTTTATATTCCAAATGTAACAACAATGAAATGGCAGCTTGAAAATGTAAAGGAAAGAGCAAAACAACTTTTGACATGTTTAGCTCTTTCGGAAGTTTTCCGTCAATCGATCTTTTGAAGGCTAGCTTTCTGGAGAAACACACATAAATTGAATTTGAACTTGTTTGTTAATAGCCCGACAGCCCTTACCAAACATCGTGTGACCAAATTTGCCATTAACAGAATCTCGTCTAATATACATGTGCATGCAAGAGATTTCGTTTTACACTCATGTTTTGTACATGGGTTCGTAGTGTAACATGTACATGACAAGTAAATGTAACTGCCCGTAATATGATTAAAAGATATTTACATCAACATGGAACAGTTTCATGTCGAAGTCTTGAGAGAAACAGACATACTGATAGAAGGACGGGCAAGCATACACACAGACGCAGACACACAGACAAACGGACAAAAAGACGGACGGACGGACGACAGACTGTTGGACAGAAAAGATACCAAAAAAAGTCTTCTGTGAAAACCACCACACCCTACACCAACTTTCCTTTGTTGTCTTGTTTGCTTGTTGTCCCATTCCCACTACTTCCTGTCTGATGCAGACATGGTGGCGCAGGAGAGCTGCCTGACCTTGAGTGGCAACGACACGGGGCTAGAGGTCAAGGCCAACACCACTGCCAAGTGGAGTGTGGATGGGAAGACACTGAAGCTGACCTACTGCCATTACACGCCCATCTCTCGCAAAGGTAACCTCTCCGTTTGTCTGTTGTGTCGAACACACACACACACATACGCACACACATACACATACAAATTAGCACACACATGCACATGAGCACACACGCACGCACACACAAAGACACACACACACACATACGCACACACATACAAATTAGCACACACATACACATGCACACACACGCACACACACACTCTCTCTCTCACACACACACACACACACACACACACACACACACACACACACACACACACACGCACACTCACATACACATATCTTATTTCATGTCATTGTCAATCAGAAAGAAATGTATATCGTTCTGTGCACTCCTGTCTCGTGAATGTCTTAAGATAATCTTGCCCTAATTACGTCCAACAAATCGGCAGGCTCAGTCGAAAATAAAATTCCTAAAAGAATCAATGAAAGTGGTTTTCCATGCACGACAAACGCTGTGAGCTATGGTGACTCCTTGTCACGTGTTTGCTTGTGTCTGTAGAGTGCGGTGGCGTGATCCAGCTGACCGCGAGCTCTACTGAGTCCTTGTCAAGTGTTTGCTTGTGTCTGCAGCGTGCAGTGGCGTGATCCAGCTGACCGCGAGCTCTAGTGACTCCTTGTCACGTGTTTGCTTGTGTCTGCAGAGTGCGGTGGCGTGCTCCAGCTGACCTCCAGCACTCCCAGCGCCACCATCCTCAGTCCCAACTACCCCCAGCTGTACGACAGCCCCTCCCACTGCTTCTGGTTCATCAAGGTGAGTCAGTGAGTGAGTGGGCAAGTGAGCGAGCTAGTGAGCGAGTGAGCGAGTGGGCAAGTGAGCGAGTGAGTAAGTGAGTAAGTGAGGGGGTGGGAGGGAGGGAAGGAAGGAGGGAGGAAAGGAGTGAGTGAGTGAGGGAGGGAGGGAGAGTGGGTGGGTGAGGGAGCGAGAATGTGAGTGCGTGAGTAGGCAAGTGAGGGGTTAGCTAGTGAAGGATTGAGCGAGTGAGGGATTGAGCGAGTGAGGAAATGAACGAGCGTGTGAGTGAATGAGCGATGGAGGGAATGAATGCGTGAATGAGAAAGAAAGTGGTCGATCGAGCAAATGAGTGTTTAGATGAGGAAGTAAGCAAGCTAGCACAAGAGCGAGCGAATAGTAATCGAACGAATGAAGAGCGAGGGACTCAGTAAGTGAATAATTGATTTGATTAATGAATTAGTGAGGAGGTGAGTGACTGCGTTAGTGAGTGAGCGACTCACTAGTGAGTGAACCAATGGACATGTGACTAAGTAAGGGAGCAACTGAGAGAATAGGCGTGCCAGTATTTGTGAGTAAGTAAATGAACGAACGTGTGAGTGGACACATAAGCAGGCAAGTAAATGAGAGAGTGAGTAAATTAGTGAGCAGCAGAGTCAGTAGTTGCATTAGGGTCAATGGTAGTAGTACTGTTTCGTGAGAACAATCTGCTCTTGATTAACATTTCCCTCAAAGTGTATGTGTATTTTTGTCAGATTTGTTTTTCATAGGCACATAATAAATCATCAGTAATTATTATAATTTAATTCTTCATTAATATAACACAATTTGTTTACCTCACAGGCTCCGGAGGGCACAAACATCATTCTGCGGTTCCCTGAGCTGGACGTGGAAGGTGACAGTGAAGGCAAATGCCTGGACCACCTGGAGATTCGCTACAACGTCCCAGGGCAGAAGGGCATCGAGTAAGACTCTAGTGTAGACAGAAGGGCATCCAGTAAGACTCTAGTGTAGACAGAAGGGCATCCAGTAAGACTCTAGTGTAGACAGAAAGGCATCCAGTAAGACTCTAGTGTAGACAGAAGGGCATCCAGTAAGACTCTAGTGTAGACAGAAAGGCATCCAGTAAGACTCTAGTGTAGACAGAACGGCATCCAGTAAGACTCTAGTGTAGACAGAAGGGCATCCAGTAAGACTCTAGTGTAGACAGAAGAGCATCCAGTAAGACTCTGGTGTAGACAGAGGGGCATCCAGTAAGACTCTAGTGTAGACAGAAGGGCATCCAGTAAGACTCTAGTGTAGACAGAAGGGCATCCAGTAAGACTCTAGTGTAGACAGAAAGGCATCCAGTAAGACTCTAGTGTAGACAGCAGGGCATCCAGTAAGACTCTAGTGTAGACAGAGGGACATCCAGTAAGACTCTAGTGTAGACAGAAGAGCATCCAGTAAGACTCTAGTGTAGACAGAAGGGCATCCAGTAAGACTCTAGTGTAGACAGCAGGGCATCCAGTAAGACTCTAGTGTAGACAGAGGGACATCCAGTAAGACTCTGGTGTAGACAGAAGAGCATCCAGTAAGACTCTAGTGTAGACAGAAGGGCATCCAGTAAGACTCTAGTGTAGACAGAAGGGCATCCAGTAAGACTCTAGTGTAGACAGAAGGGCATCCAGTAAGACTCTAGTGTAGACAGAAGGGCATCCAGTAAGACTCTAGTGTAGACAGAATTGCATCCAGTAATACTCTAGTGTAGACAGAAGGGCATCTAGTAAGATTCTAGTGTAGACAGAATGGCATCCAGTAAGACTCTGGTGTAGACAGAAAGGCATCCAGTAAGACTCTAGTGTAGACAGAGAGGCATCCAGTAAGACTCTAGTGTAGACAGAAGGGCATCCAGTAAGACTCTAGTGTAGACAGAGGGCATCCAGTAAGACTCTAGTGTAGACAGAAGGGCATCCAGTAAGACTCTAGTGTAGACAGAAGGGCGTCCAGTAAGACTCTAGTGTAGACAGAAGGGCATCCAGTAAGACTCTAGTGTAGACAGAGGGGCATCCAGTAAGACTCTAGTGTAGACAGAAGGGCATCCAGTAAGACTCTAGTGTAGACAGAAAGGCATCCAGTAAGACTCTAGTGTAGACAGAAAGGCATCCAGTAAGACTCTAGTGTAGACAGAAGGGCATCCAGTAAGACTCTAGTGTAGACAGATGGCATCCAGTAAGACTCTGGTGTAGACAGATGGGCATCCAGTAAGACTCTGGTGTAGACAGAAGGGCATCCAGTAAGACTCTGGTGTAGACAGAAGAGCATCCAGTAAGACTCTAGTGTAGACAGAACGGCATCCAGTAAGACTCTAGTGTAGACAGAACGGCATCCAGTAAGACTCTAGTGTAGACAGAAGGGCATCCAGTAAGACTCTAGTGTAGACAGAAGGGCATCCAGTAAGACTCTAGTGTAGACAGAAGAGCATCCAGTAAGACTCTAGTGTAGACAGAAGGGCGTCCAGTAAGACTCTGGTGTAGACAGAAGAGCATCCAGTAAGACTCTAGTGTAGACAGAAGAGCATCCAGTAAGACTCTAGTGTAGACAGAAGGGCATCCAGTAAGACTCTGGTGTAGACAGAAGAGCATCCAGTAAGACTCTAGTGTAGACAGAACGGCATCCAGTAAGACTCTAGTGTAGACAGAACGGCATCCAGTAAGACTCTAGTGTAGACAGAAGGGCATCCAGTAAGACTCTAGTGTAGACAGAAGAGCATCCAGTAAGACTCTAGTGTAGACAGAAGGGCATCCAGTAAGACTCTGGTGTAGACAGAAGGGCATCCAGTAAGACTCTAGTGTAGACAGAAGGGCATCCAGTAAGACTCTAGTGTAGACAGAAGGGCATCCAGTAAGACTCTAGTGTAGACAGAACGGCGTCCAGTAAGACTCTAGTGTAGACAGAAGGGCATCCAGTAAGACTCTAGTGTAGACAGAAGGGCATCCAGTAAGACTCTAGTGTAGACAGAAGGGCGTCCAGTAAGACTCTAGTGTAGACAGAAGGGCATCCAGTAAGACTCTAGTGTAGACAGAAGGGCGTCCAGTAAGACTCTAGTGTAGACAGAAGGACATCCAGTAAGACTCTAGTGTAGACAGAAGGGCATCCAGTAAGACTCTAGTGTAGACAGAGGGGCATCCAGTAAGACTCTAGTGTAGACAGAAGGGCATCCAGTAAGACTCTAGTGTAGACAGAAGGGCATCCAGTAAGACTCTAGTGTAGACAGAAGGGCATCCAGTAAGACTCTAGTGTAGACAGAAGGGCATCCAGTAAGACTCTAGTGTAGACAGAAGGGCATCCAGTAAGACTCTAGTGTAGACAGAAGGGCATCCAGTAAGACTCTAGTGTAGACAGAAGGGCATCCAGTAAGACTCTAGTGTAGACAGAAGGGCATCCAGTAAGACTCTAGTGTAGACAGAAGGGCATCCAGTAAGACTCTAGTGTAGACAGAAGGGCATCCAGTAAGACTCTAGTGTAGACAGAAGGGCATCCAGTAAGACTCTAGTGTAGACAGAAGGGCATCCAGTAAGACTCTAGTGTAGACAGAAGGGCATCCAGTAAGACTCTAGTGTAGACAGAAGGGCATCCAGTAAGACTCTAGTGTAGACAGAAGGGCATCCAGTAAGACTCTAGTGTAGACAGAAGGGCATCCAGTAAGACTCTAGTGTAGACAGAAGGGCATCCAGTAAGACTCTAGTGTAGACAGAAGGGCATCCAGTAAGACTCTAGTGTAGACAGAAGGGCATCCAGTAAGACTCTAGTGTAGACAGAAGGGCATCCAGTAAGACTCTAGTGTAGACAGAAGGGCATCCAGTAAGACTCTAGTGTAGACAGAAGGGCATCCAGTAAGACTCTAGTGTAGACAGAAGGGCATCCAGTAAGACTCTAGTGTAGACAGAAGGGCATCCAGTAAGACTCTAGTGTAGACAGAAGGGCATCCAGTAAGACTCTAGTGTAGACAGAAGGCATCCAGTAAGACTCTAGTGTAGACAGAAGGCATCCAGTAAGACTCTAGTGTAGACAGAAGGGCATCCAGTAAGACTCTAGTGTAGACAGAAGGGCATCCAGTAAGACTCTAGTGTAGACAGAAGGGCATCCAGTAAGACTCTAGTGTAGACAGAAGGGCATCCAGTAAGACTCTAGTGTAGACAGAAGGGCATCCAGTAAGACTCTAGTGTAGACAGAAGGGCATCCAGTAAGACTCTAGTGTAGACAGAAGGGCATCCAAGTAAGACTCTAGTGTAGACAGAAGGGCATCCAGTAAGACTCTAGTGTAGACAGAAGGGCATCCAGTAAGACTAGTGTAGACAGAAGAGAATCCAGTAAGACTCTAGTGTAGAAGGAAGAGCATCCAGTAAGACCCTAGTGTAGACAGAGGGACATTAAGTAAGACTCTAGTGTAGACATGAGGCATCCAGTAAGACTCCAGTGTAGACAGAAGGGCATCCAGTAAGACTCTAGTGTAGACAGAAGGGCATCCAGTAAGACTCTAGTGTAGACAGAAGGGCATCCAGTAAGACTCTAGTGTAGACAGAAGGGCATCCAGTAAGACTCTAGTGTAGACAGAAGGCATCCAGTAAGACTCTAGTGTAGACAGAAGGGCATCCAGTAAGACTCTAGTGTAGACAGAAGGCATCCAGTAAGACTCTAGTGTAGACAGAAGGGCATCCAGTAAGACTCTAGTGTAGACAGAAGGGCATCCAGTAAGACTCTAGTGTAGACAGAAGGACATCCAGTAAGACTCTAGTGTAGACAGAAGGGCATCCAGTAAGACTCTAGTGTAGACAGAAGGGCATCCAGTAAGACTCTAGTGTAGACAGAAGGGCATCCAGTAAGACTCTAGTGTAGACAGAAGGGCATCCAGTAAGACTCTAGTGTAGACAGAAGGGCATCCAGTAAGACTCTAGTGTAGACAGAAGGGCATCCAGTAAGACTCTAGTGTAGACAGAAGGGCATCCAGTAAGACTCTAGTGTAGACAGAAGGGCATCCAGTAAGACTCTAGTGTAGACAGAAGGCATCCAGTAAGACTCTAGTGTAGACAGAAGGGCATCCAGTAAGACTCTAGTGTAGACAGAAGGGCATCCAGTAAGACTCTAGTGTAGACAGAAGGGCATCCAGTAAGACTCTAGTGTAGACAGAAGGGCATCCAGTAAGACTCTAGTGTAGACAGAAGGGCATCCAGTAAGACTCTAGTGTAGACAGAAGGCATCCAGTAAGACTCTAGTGTAGACAGAAGGGCATCCAGTAAGACTCTAGTGTAGACAGAAGGGCATCCAGTAAGACTCTAGTGTAGACAGAAGGGCATCCAGTAAGACTCTAGTGTAGACAGAAGGGCATCCAGTAAGACTCTAGTGTAGACAGAAGGGCATCCAGTAAGACTCTAGTGTAGACAGAAGGGCATCCAGTAAGACTCTAGTGTAGACAGAAGGGCATCCAGTAAGACTCTAGTGTAGACAGAAGGGCATCCAGTAAGACTCTAGTGTAGACAGAAGGGCATCCAGTAAGACTCTAGTGTAGACAGAAGGGCATCCAGTAAGACTCTAGTGTAGACAGAAGGGCATCCAGTAAGACTCTAGTGTAGACAGAAGGGCATCCAGTAAGACTCTAGTGTAGACAGAAGGGCATCCAGTAAGACTCTAGTGTAGACAGAAGGGCATCCAGTAAGACTCTAGTGTAGACAGAAGGGCATCCAGTAAGACTCTAGTGTAGACAGAAGGGCATCCAGTAAGACTCTAGTGTAGACAGAAGGGCATCCAGTAAGACTCTAGTGTAGACAGAAGGGCATCCAGTAAGACTCTAGTGTAGACAGAAGGGCATCCAGTAAGACTCTAGTGTAGACAGAAGGGCATCCAGTAAGACTCTAGTGTAGACAGAAGGGCATCCAGTAAGACTCTAGTGTAGACAGAAGGGCATCCAGTAAGACTCTAGTGTAGACAGAAGGGCATCCAGTAAGACTCTAGTGTAGACAGAAGGGCATCCAGTAAGACTCTAGTGTAGACAGAAGGGCATCCAGTAAGACTCTAGTGTAGACAGAAGGGCATCCAGTAAGACTCTAGTGTAGACAGAAGGGCATCCAGTAAGACTCTAGTGTAGACAGAAGGGCATCCAGTAAGACTCTAGTGTAGACAGAAGGGCATCCAGTAAGACTCTAGTGTAGACAGAAGGGCATCCAGTAAGACTCTAGTGTAGACAGAAGGGCATCCAGTAAGACTCTAGTGTAGACAGAAGTGGCATCCAGTAAGACTCTAGTGTAGACAGAAGGCATCCAGTAAGACTCTAGTGTAGACAGAAGGGCATCCAGTAAGACTCTAGTGTAGACAGAAGGGCATCCAGTAAGACTCTAGTGTAGACAGAAGGGCATCCAGTAAGACTCTAGTGTAGACAGAAGGGCATCCAGTAAGACTCTAGTGTAGACAGAAGGGCATCCAGTAAGACTCTAGTGTAGACAGAAGGGCATCCAGTAAGACTCTAGTGTAGACAGAAGGGCATCCAGTAAGACTCTAGTGTAGACAGAAGGGCATCCAGTAAGACTCTAGTGTAGACAGAAGGGCATCCAGTAAGACTCTAGTGTAGACAGAAGGGCATCCAGTAAGACTCTAGTGTAGACAGAAGGGCATCCAGTAAGACTCTAGTGTAGACAGAAGGGCATCCAGTAAGACTCTAGTGTAGACAGAAGGGCATCCAGTAAGACTCTAGTGTAGACAGAAGGGCATCCAGTAAGACTCTAGTGTAGACAGAAGGGCATCCAGTAAGACTCTAGTGTAGACAGAGAGGCATCCAGTAAGACTCTAGTGTAGACAGAAGGGCATCCAGTAAGACTCTAGTGTAGACAGAAGGGCATCCAGTAAGACTCTAGTGTAGACAGAAGGGCATCCAGTAAGACTCTAGTGTAGACAGAGGGACATCCAGTAAGACTCTAATGTAGACATGAAGGCATCCAGTAAGACTCCTAGTGCAGACAGAAGGCATCCAGTAAGACTCTAGTGTAGACAGAAGGGCATCGTAAGACTCTAGTGTATGAAATCTCTAGACAGAAGGGCATCGTAAGACTCTAGTGTATGAAATCTCTAGACAGAAGGGCATCGTAAGACTCTAGTGTATCAAATCTCTAGACAGAAGGGCATCGTAAGACTCTAGTGTATCAAATCTCTAGACAGAAGGGCATCGTAAGACTCTAGTGTATCAAATCTCTAGACAGAAGGGCATCGTAAGACTCTAGTGTATCAAATCTCTAGACAGAAGGGCATCGCAAGACTCTAGTGTATGAAATCTCTAGACAGAAGGGCATCGTAAGACTCTAGTGTATGAAATCTCTAGACAGAAGGGCATCGTAAGACTCTAGTGTATGAAATCTCTAGACAGAAGGGCATCGTAAGACTCTAGTGTATGAAATCTCTAGACGGAAGGGCGTCGTAAGACTCTAGTGTATCAAATCTCTAGACAGAAGGGCAACGGTAAGACTCTAGTATATCAAATCTCTAGACAGAAGGCATCGTAAGACTCTAGTGTATCAAATCTCTAGACAGAAGGGCATCGTAAGACTCTAGTGTATGAAATCTCTAGACAGAAGAGCATCGCAAGATTCTAGTGAATGATATCTCTAGACAGAAGGGCATCGTAAGACTCTAGTGTATGAAACNNNGGCTAATATTAGCTTGTTGTGACACAGCTAGGAGTGTGGGAGTATGTTCAACTTTGTTCTGGTAGTTTCTGGAATTTGTGTAAGTGTATACAAGGAGCGAGAAAGCGAGAGTGGGAGAGAACAGCAGATACGACAGAGTTAAAGGTGAGAGCTTTAAACTCTGTACGGAGCAAGCCTCTGCTGTACTGTGTGCAGAGTGAAGCTGCTAGCGAGTACTATAGGCTGATTTTCACCACTGTGTTTTCATCAGTGCATGAATAAAGTTTATCGGAAAACGACCACCAGTGTGTATCACTTCGACTTCCTAGCGCAAGCCAGGAGAACCTCCGTACATCAGGATATTGCAGAGAAGAGTGCAACATTGGTTTCACAGATGGCGAACAGTTGAAGCAGTGACAGTCGACGACTGAAATGGACGTCGAGAAGCGCGTAACTCGATCCGCTGCTCGCGCGGAGGCGACAGAGCAACCGACAGAAGACATCGCAATGATGACGAAACTCCTGCTCGACCAACAGAGACAACAGAGAGAAGCCCAGGAGGAGGAAAAACGACACCGAGAATGGAAAGAGCTAGAAGAAGCCCAGTGTCGCCAGCAAGAAGCCGAGCGTCGCCAGCAAGAAGCTGCAGACCGCGAGCGGGAGAAGGCAGATGAGAAGGCAGACCGCGAGCGGGAAAAGGCAGATGAGAAGGCAGACCACGAGCGGGAGAAGGCAGAGGAGAAGGCAGACCGCGAGCAGGAGAAGGCAGAGGAGAAGGCAGATCGCCTGCGTCAGGAAGATTTGCTGCGGACCATCAAAGCCGGGACAGAGGGACTGCAGAGGGAAATCGAGGCAGTAAGCTTTCGCGTAGGAGAGAAGGTAGATCGCATTGATGCTGACCTCCATCAAGAAGCAGCACGCCTCGACTCCCTCGAAGGGGAAGTAACCTGGCTCGACACCGTCATCTGCAGACTGGAGAGAAAGCTGGAAGAGAAAGAAGAAACAAAAGCAATCCTCTCCTATCCAGCCATATTTTGCACCCAAGATAACCACCGGGCCTCCAAGCAACTGCGAGCCGAGGCACCAGGAAGAGGCATACTCCCCAGCCGGTCGTCCAGTGCAGCGGCCACAAACGTACGACGGGAAGGCACCGTGGAATGCCTACCACATCCAGTTCGAGATGACCGCGCAGATCAACAGTTGGGGAGAGCGGGAGAAAGCGAGTTTCCTCATCTCCAGCCTGACGGGACAAGCGCTGACAGTCCTGGAAACCATCCCACCTGAAGGCAGGAACGACTACACTGCCCTCGTTCGGACCCTCCATGACAGGTTTCAAGATTCCCGAAATGCAGACCAGGCTAAGGCAGCACTCTACACGAGAAAGCGCAAACAGGAAGAATCACTCATCGAGTTGGCAGCTGACATCGAGAGGCTGGTGAGGCGAGCACACCCTGCCTTTAACAGGGAGGCAATCGACGATTTTGCTCGGGAGAAGTTCATAGATGCCCTCGCCGACGACGAAGCGAAACACCAAGTACAGGTGTTGGCTCCCTCTACCTTGGCGGAAGCAGTCAACACCGCTCTCCGTGTCGAGGCTATCGCTCAACGCGAGGAAGCGACCCAACGAGCTTCTCACCCTCACAGGATTAGAGCCATTGGCAGCCAGGAGAAGTCGGAGGGTGACGGCGACACTCTCTCTCTGAACCAGTTTTGCCAGCTGATGGCGGAGTTGTTGGAGAAGATGCAAAACCGCTCCTCCCGTCAGGACGGACATCAAGGGCAGATCAGATGTTATAATTGCGACAAGACAGGTCACATTGCTCGCCGCTGTCCACAGGGAAGGAAGAAGACCACCACAGCCCAGGAAAACTAGGCTGCGCCGGGCTTAAGGGGCATAGCCTGGCGTCCCCTACCTCCACCGCCCCACATCGCATCAGTCATCGGTTGAAGAGTGTCCGCGTAGACCCAGGAGGACCGGCGTTCGAGGTTCACATCGACGGCAACCGTCATCAGGCACTGATCGCCTCAGGAGCGACCATTTCTGTGATAAAGACTGATCTGTACCCCTTCCAGAGAAAAGAGGAATCAGCGATGGTGCTCACCGACGTCATGCACAGACCGATCCCTGTGCACGGCGTCGTGACAGTGAAGGTGAAGGCCGGTGAGCTAGTTGTTTCTCACCCCTTCGTGATCGCCGATGTAGAAGATGACGTCATCCTGGGGATAGACTTTTTGCGGAAGCACTGCTGTGTGATAGACTGGGGACGGTCTCTCCTACTTATTAATGGACGACCTGTGCAGATCGGAGGCGCACAAGCACCATCGATGCGTCTCCTCAAGGTGGCCATGACGGCGGGACAGGCAGGGGATGACCGGGCTACTATGCTCCCAGACGCCCTGCAAACCATGATGGCAGAAGGAACTAAGGAACTGGACACTACTGACCGGACTCGACTAACCAACCTCCTGAGAGATCACGTAGGAGCCTTCTCCTTGAGCGAGCACGACGATGGTAGGACAGGCCTTGTACGCCATTCCATCAACGTGGGAGGAGCACGACCCATCAAGCAAGCCCCTAGGCCTGTCCCACTCGCTAGTCGGGAGGCAGCACGACAGGAAGTCGGGAGAGTGCTGGAGCAAGGTGTCATCGAACCCTCCAGCAGCCCCTGGTCATCTCCTGTCGTGCTGGTCAAGAAGAAGGATGACTCCCTCAGATTTTGCGTGGACTACCGCAGGCTGAATGACGTCACGAACAAGAACTCCCATCCCCTGCCACAGATCGACCTTACGCTGGATGCCCTGTCAGATGCTAAGTGGTTCAGCACTTTTGACCTGAAAAGTCGGTACTGGCAGGTTGAGGTTGAACCTGGGGATCGGGAAAAGACCGTCTTCTGCATGAATGGAGGGTTGTGGCAATTTTCTGTGATGCCGTTTGGTCTGTGCAATGCGCTATCCACCTTTGAACGCCTCATGGAGACTGTCCTCCAAAACCTCCTGCAGAGAGGTGTCCTTGTCTACCTTGACGACGTGATCGTGTATGCCGCATCACTTGATGAAGAGTTCCGTCTCCTGGAGGCCGTCTTCCAACGGCTTGAGAAGGCAGGGCTGAAACTCCACCCCATGAAGTGTCAGCTGTTTCAGAGGGAGGTCACCTTCCTAGGTCACGTCGTGGGGGCCAAGGGCTTCCACACCGACCCTGGAAAGATCCATGCCGTACAAGACTGGCCGACGCCCAGGAACATCACAGAAGTCAGTAGCTTCCTGGGCTTCTGCAATTATTACCGGCGGTTCGTGCGTGGCTTTTCGGAAGTTGCCGCTCCGTTACTTCAAATGAAGGGGAAGAAGAGTCTGTTCCAGTGGACTCCCGAGTGCGAGGAAGCCTTCCAGGAACTGAAGCGTCGACTCACAGATTCTCCAGTCCTAGCTTACCCCCGGGGAGAGGAATCTTTCATCCTCGACACAGACGCCAGCGACGCGGGACTTGGAGCAGTGCTATCGCATGTGTAGGATGGTGAGGAGAGGGTCATCGGCTATTACAGCGCCCGCCTTGAGCGCTCACAGCGCCGATATTGCGTCACGAGAAGGGAGCTGTTAGCCGTCGTCAGGGCCTTCTCCCACTTCCGCACGTACCTGTATGGCCGACGGTTCACCCTGAGGACGATCACTCATCTCTGCAGTGGCTCGTGCGGTTCCGGGACCCAGAGGGCCAATGGGCAAGATGGCTTCAAAGGATCCAAGAATACGACTTCAAGATCCTCCACCGCCCCGGTAAGAGCCATGGCAACGCCGATGGACTCTCTCGCCGCCCCTGCGACTGCAGAGCCCGCATTCGAGCAGTCACGCACGAGGAGGAACAGGTGCCTTTGGAGCCATGCTGTGGCGCCGTAAGACAGATCACCATACAAGGGACATCGCTGGCTGCCACACAGCGACAGGACTCAGACCTGCAGCCCATCGTGCATTGGATGGAGGACAGCCCCGTTATAATTAGCTTGTTGTGACACAGCTAGGAGTGTGGGAGTATGTTCAACTTTGTTCTGGTAGTTTCTGGAATTTGTGTAAGTGTATATAAGGAGCGAGAAAGCGAGAGTGGAAGAGAACAGCAGATACGACAGAGTTAAAGGTGGGAGCTTTAAACTCTGTACGGAGCAAGCCTCTGCTGTACTGTGTGCAGAGTGAAGCTGCTAGCGAGTACAATAGGCTGATTTTCACCACTGTGTTTTCATCGGTGCGTGAATAAAGTTTACCGGAAAACGACCACCAGTGTGTGTCACTTCGACTTCCTAGCGCAAGCCAGGAGAACCCCCGTACATCAGGCTATTGCAGAGAACAGTGCAACAGATGCTTCGCTGTGCCGGTAAACAGATCCATAAATCAAACCGACAGTCTTCTTGTTTTAAAGAACAGTTATTCTAATCCGGTTCAAAACACGACCATTTGGAACGTTGAAGAGCAGTTAGCATGAAATCCCACGGAAAGTGGAGACATTAACAGACAATGCACGGGCAACCCAGTGGTGGAAATGACAGAAACAAGTAAATAATATTTATGTAGATGGGTTTTCTCTCACGCATCACCGCTGTCACTCAGTGTCAGCAAACCGAACCTTCCACGTGGCCTGAATACATAGAGCTGCGCTCACAGCTAGAGGTGTTGTAGTAAAAAGCAATTATTTATTTCCCAACACATTAACACCCGCAGCTGGGAAAGGGACACGCAATTATCTCTTTATGAAAACTCCGTACATCTGTCGGAGACATCAACATACGACAGCTGCTGAACAAAGCCTGTCTAACATTTATCGATCTCAAACGACGTAATAGGACAAAAGCATCGCCTGATCATTTAGTATGCTAATCAACACCACGAACGGCTGTGCATGTATATAAACGGTATATTTCTCCCTACCTACGTTGCTGATGTTTCCTGGTGTTTCGAGCCCATTGCTTCACTGAGGTAAGTAGACACATATTTTGCTGGCTGGGAAACTCATAGATTTGTCTCTGTGGTATTCAGACTGTATTTCTTCTTTGAGGTAATCCTGTAGGTTGGGGGTGAATATTACGTAATACGGAAACCTTCAGGCGTGTCCAGGCTTGTCCTGCCCAGTCATAGTTTTGCCTGTTGTAGAGTGACGCTGTAAAGAGCATTGAACTTCCCTTGCTGAGGACTTTGTACACTCACTGTCTCTGTCAACTTCAACGGCCGTTTGCTCAAAACAACTGATTTGCGGATAGTTGACTATATTCTGTTATAACTTAATATTTGAATCATTCGATTTTCACAGTTCTTGCACTGTAGTAGTTTTGCTTAGTAGTTTTTCCTGATAGTAATAATCCACAATCTTCAATTCCGACTGTGTGTGCCTGTCGGTGGATCAAGTCATATTTAGTGTCACTGCTGTGCATTCTGCATGAACGCTCACAATCACATGGCTCCGTGGTCATTTGCAAAGTGCTCAAATGGGTTCCAAAGTTTAAAGGAAACACAGATCTCGTCGTACAATAAAGGAGAAGCAATATTTTATTAAACACATTATTTCTATGAATTGAAAAGTAAATAGGGGAGGTGGGGGGTGGGGGGGTGGTCGAAAGACTCCCAAGATTGAACCCTTGGTTCTCAGTCTTTCTAGTGAAAATTACATATGGAAGAAAAGAAACAATCAGCAATCTAAACAACATTTCTGAACTCTCAACAGGTGTATGAATTTTCTGTCTCTGACAGTCAAAAAGTCTGTAAAATATTCGTCTTAATTCCCGTCTTATCGGGTAGACATTCTGTAAAATAATACTTTTTATTAGTGCCTTTCCTTATTGTCCTGCCTCTGGAGATAGTGCATCAGAGCAATTCCTCTCTTGTTATATTCCGTTTCGAGTGGGGTTTCCACTTCATTTGTACAGTGTGCAAATACTTAATAGTTTGCTCCAACCAAGTACAAGTAAGGAAAGTGTGTTTCTTTTCTTACTAGAATGTGCATGAGAAACTAAATGTATTTCTGTTTAGAAATGTCACGTTCCTCTTGTTGAGCCAGATGAATCGGAAAGAGTGCCCGGTATACAAAGTTGAACGCATTACTAGATTTTGCTCAGATTGTTGTAGTCTTTGTCGTTGTTGTAGTCGTCACTATCGACACTGATGTCATCGTGGTTGTTGTTGTGATTGATATACACGCAGCAGTTTCACTTCCAGGCTTCCAGGATGGGGGACCTTGTTGTGATTGATAACCACGCAGCAGTTTCACTTCCAGGCTTCCAGGATGGGGGACCTTGTTGTGATTGATAACCACGCAGCAGTTTCACTTCCAGGCTTCCAGGATGGGGGACCTTGTTGTGATTGATAAACACGCAGCAGTTTCACTTCCAGGCTTCCAGGATGGGGGACCTTGTTGTGATTGATAACCACGCAGCAGTTTCACTTCCAGGCTTCCAGGATGGGGGACCTTGTTGTGATTGATAACCACGCAGCAGTTTCACTTCCAGGCTTCCAGGATGGGGGACCTTGTTGTGATTGATAACCACGCAGCAGTTTCACTTCCAGGCTTCCAGGATGGAGGACCTTGTTGTGATTGATAACCACGCAGCAGTTTCACTTCCAGGCTTCCAGGATGGGGGACCTTGTTGTGATTGATATACACGCAGCAGTTTCACTTCCAGGCTTCCAGGATGGGGGACCTTGTTGTGATTGATAAACACGCAGCAGTTTCACTTCCAGGCTTCCAGGATGGGGGACCTTGTTGTGATTGTGCTGCTGAGTTTCCTTGTCGGCAATTCCCTGCTGTCTGTGGCTGAGGTGAGTCCCTTGCCTGACTTGCAGTTGTCAGGAGCTTCCCTGGTGAACACTGCCTGAGACGAGATAATGGCTGAGTTATTTAGAGTGAAGGTTGGCGTAGCTAACTGAAGGATTTGTCACATAGCTTCTCAATGACAATGCATTCACTTTCATAAATATGATGTGAGAAGCAAGTGAGGATTTACTGACGTGAATGATAATGCTGTGTTTTGTTGGCTCGTCTTCTCGCCTGTCCTCCTCCCTCCGTGTGTGTGTGTGTGTGTGTGTGTGTGTGTGTGTGTGTGTGTGTGTGTGTGTGTGTGTGTGTGTGTATGTATGTGTGTGTGTGTGTGAGAGAGAGAGAGAGAGAGAGAGAGAGAGAAAGAGAGAGAGAGAGAGAGAGAGAGAGAGAGAGAGAGAGAGAGAGAGAGAGAGAGAGAGAGCGGGTGTCTCACTGTATGTCCCTTTTTGTACACTGGTACAGTTAATACCCCGAATTTCAATATTCAAACCAACTGCATGTTTCGGTTATTATCAACTTTGGAAGCTATCCGAGCAACAATTGTATGTCCAAATCCGTGTGAGGATTCGAATTGATTTTGACTGTTCTGGAGAAGAATCGTGCTACATTTCAACGCCTTTCATATTGGATTTATGTCAGAGACGTGTGTTTTTATCTGACTGACCGAATAAGAGCGACCGGAAATCAAACTATTAAAGAACACGTTTCCAGTATTGCACATGTGCGTGACGCTGCCTCTGAAAGGGGGCGGGGAGAGAGAGAGAGAGAGAGAGAGAGAGAGAGAGAGAGAGAGAGAGAGAGACAGAGACAGAGAGACAGAGACAGAGAGAGACAGAGACAGAGACAGAGAGACAGAGAGACAGAGACAGAGACAGAGAGATACGTTCTGATCAACATTATCCAAAAAATTATTATCATGAAAATGATAACATCTCACTGTGAAGTTCTCAAAACAGTCATTCAAACAGGTATGTGGGGCTCTGTGGCCGAGTGGTTAGCGCGCTGGACCTACAGTCGCTTGCGGCCAGTGGGTACGGCGTTCGAAGCTGCGCGGTTTCCAGAGTTGCATCCTTGAGCAAGATGCTTAACTCGCATTGTTTCTCCCCACCCAGGAGTAAAACCGGGTACCTGTGAGGTCAATATTGGCAAAAACGTTGTGCGATTAACCCTTGTATGCGGCCAAGCGCCGGCATCGGGTTGGAATACTCCCCAGGGAGCGGAGTTGGTGCTGGTACCTGACTGTGTGCGTCTTCAATGTCTGTCACTATATTTGTTGTGAGGTACCAGTGAGGATTGATGAAGATGCCCAGTGATCAGGGGGTAAAGTGTAAGCGGTTTGAGACCCAGACAAAGGGTGTAAGTCGCTATAAAAAAAAACCACACCTTTACCTTTAAATAGTCACTCGAGTTAGCAACACAAGGACAATGTACACCCAGAAAAATCCCATGAACAGAAAGAGATCAAAGTGGTCATAAGTCTAAACGATAGCTTACCTTTCACGGATTCTGGTGGTCCGAACAAAGAAGACAGCTGACGACGGGAATAGTGCGGTGTCAATTAAAAAAGTAATAAGTGGAATATTTGACACGAGTCACACTCCACAATCACCAGCGAAGGTGAACATTCCCACTTCTAGTTTGCTCTTCCGCAACGAGCGCCCTACTCCATGATTGGTCTTCTCGTATCTCTCCTCCTCTAGAGAAACATCACTAGATCATAGTCAAAGAAAGAACTCACAGAAAAATAATCTGACGTCTCAGCGGATTTGCTTTCTCCCAAATTCCTGAACAAGGTCATCTCTAGAAATATTGAACTACGTTATGTCATTCATGAGAGAGCAGATGGAAATTCCACTGCTACCAGGCTGCACTTGGTAACTCAGCAATACACAAAAAGAACTGCTTTTCGTTAGGTTATCTGTTAGGTGGTTTGGGATTTGGACGCATAAACATATGTTTTATTTGTGACGTCAAACTATTGGTGACGTAAAACTATTGATGACGCGGGTATTTGCGTTCCACACTTAATGGTCATAGATCTACGTTGTCCTTGACTGAATTCAGCAGTGCCCGTGTGCAAAATCCTGCGATATGCCGTGTGAAGCATCTTAATAAAGCATGCTTTCGATTTGAAAAAGTACGGTATCTGCTAGACTTGTCGTTTAACTTAATATACATGCACTTTCACCTGTGAACTACTCATTTTTAGTCAGGTTTTTTAAAAATACATATACGGAAATAAGTTTTATCGTGACATTTTGCAGACGTTATCTTAATAAATCTACACTGCCACCCAATGGGTCTCTCTGGAATGGGCTGGCCTCTCTCAAACGATCAGAGGACGTGTTAAGCTCTCGAGAAGTTGACGTGATTTAGTGACTGAAAACGCATGGTCAGTCAGAGGTAGCTTCCAGTGAAGTATCCAGTTCCGGTGGAGAGGGTCACACCTAGCACTTGAAGGGAGGAAGACTTGCACTTCACAGTGTCCCACGTGTCAATGAACAAAAAGAGGAGTGTGACCAAATAAGTCTGGCGGTACTTCGTAGTCAAGGCAAGCTTTCGGAACCAAGCTCCTTCTTCGGGCCTAGTCAGACCTACACTACGAAGTACCGCCAGACTTTATTGGTCACCTTCCTCTTGTTGTTTAAGAATTATAGTCTGACACCGGCCCTTCACCTTTTTGTTTGACCACGTGTCAACGGTCTCGTGTCTGGCTGTGTCGGATTCCCTGCGCAATGTGGGCGCCATAGTGACAAAAGCGTTTTCTTGACGAGGGACAACTCGCGCATGGACGGACGGACGGACGGACGGACGGATGGACGAACGGACGGACGGACGGATGGACGGACGGACGGACGGACGGACGGAGTTTAACACCTATCAGCCTCTGTAGGCTATGTAAGGCCATTAAGCACGAGAATCACTAGAATACATGCGCAAGTCAAGTCACGATGCCCCTATTTATTCACCTCTTACGAATCGCGTAGGGAGACGCGGTGGGTCTATTCTGACCCCCAACCCACAGGGGGAACGTGTGCATGGATGACTCTGTATCCCCAAACCCCCGGGTCGATTCTTGCAGCACCATTTCATTCGTATTTTTGCACATGCAAGTAGGCCTACTTGGGCACTGAGCGGTGTGTCGACATGAAGCAACATTTGCGACGCAGTTCTCACACACACGTGACGAGAACGCATCTAAGGCTGTTTTGTGTGCATGCTAATAAAGAACCGAAGCGTAAGATTTAATTAACTGCGCTGAAATGAGAAGCAATTACCTGTTGAATTAAATCAACGAAATCAATGAGAAGTGGTCTACGCCTTGGGAATAGTGCATAGTAAGTACCATATGTGACCCTCCATCACAAAATGAGTCACTCGTTGCATTTTGAACATTTTGATATCTGTACGTTTTCAAAAAGAGCACACAACAAGATTCTCAATGGTGCAATAATCATGAACATATGAATACACTACACGATTTTACATTACTTTGAAGATCGACACAATAAAAATACGCTTTTTGAGAAAAACGCGTTTTAAGTTTACATACATTATTCCCCCTTTTTCCCTAGCAACCCTTATTCTAGACTCATGCAATTTGCCACATAGATGAAGCAGTGGTTTTTGGTTTTGGTTGGCAGCCTAGGGTATTCCCCCGTCGATCTGTTGCAGTGGCGGCTACGAAACTTTGAGAAAATGCTTGATGTTGACGATCGGTTCGCGGACGTTTTCTTGTAATTTATGATTTACCACATCACCCCAAAAACATCGTAAAGCATATAATTACATGTTGCTTTCAAACACGAAACTTACTCATACAATGAAGAAGGGATTAGAAAAGCAAAAACCCAAAATCTCGAAGTCGACCACTACAACCCCCACCTCCTTTGTGGGCGGTTAGCGCAAAATGACAATACAATAAACTGAACTGCGTAGAGTGAGGCCTGGCTAGCAGAACGTGCTGCACTTAAGAATTACACAGGCCATGTAAGAGAAGTGTTGGCCTCCGTGGCGGGGGTTTGCACTCTCAGTGCTGTCTAGTCTAATTCAACACCGGTCAAAGCGACAAGAGAATAGAAGAGAGGAAACACTTCACTCGGTCTGTACTAGGCCCAGACACTCCTTAGGTCAAATCAAAGTGTGACTTGCAATGAAGAAACCCGCACACAAGTCGACAATTTCTCCATCCTTGCCGCCCCAAACAAGCACCGCCAATTCACTCATTGTAGACATGAGCGGAGTCAGTCAGCACGGGGGAGTGTCGTGTGTCCCTTTTTTCCACATCGCCCTCCCAGCCTGTTGTCAACTACGATTCATATGCAACACCCGCTGATCGCATCTACTGATGGCGTAGTCACAGATGGCGAATGATGAGTTGGTAGAAAAAAAGTACATGGCGTGGCAGAAGGGGAGACAAAAAGTTTTTGGGTTCGATGCACTAGGTGAACAGTAGTTATGGTCTAATACACTCTCACTAATGACGGCTGACTGTGTGAACTCTGTGACTTTTACTCAGATTAACATGAGTCACTGTTTGCCTAATCTTAACTGGTCGACAGCAAAGGGAGCTAATCTGGGTAGACCTCCCAAATAAAGCACAAAGCCAGCGCAGTGCTCTCCCCTTACCCCTTATGACCCTATTGAGCCTGGGGCGAGACCTCAGTTTCACTTCTTAGCTTGGTCGACACAGGTCGGAAGTGAACTACGAAGGGATAGGGGGAAGACTCACCGCTTCAGGGCGGACGAACAGCGTTATGGAGACGAACAGGCCATGGGGAGGCTCCGCTATCAACCTATTTCCACGGCTCACCGTAGCAGTCGCCGCGTTATAGCGAGCAGCCTCGTTCTCGTTTCTCGCACATGGCAGTCCACAGCGCCATGTTTTTTCTTCCCCCCAGTTCGTCGAACGAACTTTGTCGGTCCAGAATGGCGCTCCTCGTGGCTCGCATGAGTCAAGAACTGTTTTTCTACCTTCACAAGTGTGAAGAGGGACCACCTTACTCATGAGGAGGCGGATGGAAGACCGGATTAGGTGCGGCGGTGTTTTCCGCTCTTGCCAAGGTGGGTGGAATTTCATTCCCGCTTCAACTACGTCGGAGGTGTTTGACGCGAACCGGATCGAGAGTAGCGGCTGGACGATGGGCTTACTCCTTCCACCCCGTCCCCACGCAAGCGGCCGCCTTCAGGAGCTTTTCCAGGGCAGTCCAACATGGAAAACTGTCCTCTAATTCACGCCTGTTTACCTCCGCTGTGTTGGAGTTTTGGCCGGAAAGCTAGGTCACACTCTCAGACTTTCCTATTTCGTTCGTCGGCGCTCGTCGTAATGACTCTTCGCGCTTGCTCCAACGCTCCTGTCAAGTTGGCGATGACGGACTCGTCTTTGCGCACGCGGGAATCTGCAACCTTGTTTCCGTCTCATGTCTCCTATGACGTCATGCTTGCGCAGGCACAGCAGTCAGTACTGGAAGGTTTTCCTCTGACTCGTCTGAGCGGCGGATGGAAGATTTCTACAAAGCAACCGGGCCTTGCAGGAGGTCGCCGTCACATTTTGCTCCTCTCTTCACAGCCTCTGGTTATCTTCATAGAGATTCCGCACTTCAGGATGGAACCACGAGAGCTTTGAGGCGATCTGTACGCCCCGGGGAATGGCTGTCAGCATAGACCCGTCAGATGCCTACCTGCGCGTGCCCATTGTTACAAGCGCCTCTGAGTCTAGGGGTATGGTAATTTATTTCTGATGGGATGAGGCCTGACTTGCACACATAACAGTCACTGCTTTCACTCGCGCTGTCTCTTTCTCTCAAAACCAGAAGAAAAAGGTCAGGAGGAATCAATTAATAATAATTTAATCAAGTAATGACAATTATAATGTATTCCTGCAAAGATTAGGCATGCACAAGAAGAGAGGTTAGTACTAGACCAGCCTTAATTAATGAATGCTACAACTTATCTCATGAGTCTGGGGGAAACGTTCTCTGAATGTTCGTCGATGAACAATGTTCTTACAACACAAGTTACTGACTCTCGAGTCCAGAATTTTCCAGGGGAAGGTAGATTCACCGTTACCGCTAAAGGGGGTGACGACGACGGCGTTGATGAGTGGCGCTGCGGCACCGAGGCGATAAGCGTGGAGGGTTGACGGCGACAACCGCGTGGGTGGACAGCGTTGATGGTCAGGCAGTAGCGTTGAGGGGGGGTCACGGCGACAACGGCGTTGAGGAGTCAGGCGACGACGGCGTTGGGGCGACGACAGTGTTGATGGGTAGGCACCTCTGAGACGAGTTGGAAGGAATAACTCTGTCTTCAGCAGGGACTTCGGGGGCGAGCCTTGTGCTCTGCTCCGCGTTGTTAGTCCGAAGTGAGGAAATGATGGTCATCGTTTCCTTTTCATGAAATCCACTGCTGAGTGAGCGAGCCAATCATGTCCGTGACAGGCCAGGGAAGCTGGCGTTGACTCCACCCACACTTGTGGGACACAACGGCGATTCAGACCGACTTGGTCTCGAAATTCCCCATAATTAACTAACGAGCTAGCGTCGCCCACAAGATGCTTCCCTGCTGTTCAGCAGGTCACACTGACCCACACCTGTGCGGGTGTGGCTCTAGACACAATGACCACCTTCTTCACCCCAGTGCGCCGAACTCACAGGGGGGCCTTGTTCAGCTGGGACTAGCTAACAAGGGTTTCATTCTCTATTCACTTCCCCGGTTCGCTTGGATGAAACTCACAGATGGAGAGCATCAGGAGAATAATCGTCTCTCTCTCTATTCATTCCCTAGACATGCTTCACTGGACTCACAGATGAGGATCATCACACCTCCCCCCTTAGAAACAAAAATTTTACCACAACTTCAACGTGCTTAAAATTTTTGCACACTTCTTCACCTTTGAGTCTCATAGGGAATGAATCCTAGGAATCAAATACGCATCTCTATCTAATGGCTGGGTTTCTATAATAGGCTGGCCATTTAACTGTTAGGGATAGGACAGACAAAAACAAGTGGCAACTTTGTATCATAAGCAATCACAACATCATCTAAAAGGTGAGCATGCAGTGGTCAGTGACTTGACCCGGTCCTTCCAGTGCATCTCCAAACTGAAATAAAATTGCCATGTACAAGTTCCAACCCGACAGGAATCAACTTTTCCTTTCCCAATCTTGGTTTACTCTACCCACAACCGAGACAAGCAGTCTGCAATCACATATGTCACTAAGATATTTGCAATTATGCCATAGGCACGTTTAATTCTCAGTTATATTAAATTGTGTTACACTTAAGCAGGTATACCTTATGAACCCTAGTCTTCCCACAAATGCGGCAGACAATTTGCAATAGCTTGCGCTCACTTAGTGGTCAACGAGATGGGTGAGCGCACATGCAATGTCCGGGAAAATAGCCCCAAGTCTTGCTATTTCCTTCCCCTTGAGACGACTGATGAGTGACGTCAAGTGCTGAACCACCTCGCAACGGGAGAGGCATGGCGGAACACCTGGCTCGAAAGAGTGATCACCGAAATTTTCCTTGGTATTGTGCCCGGTCACAAACTTCCTTTCAGACCCTTTCGAACCCTTCATGCATTCTCGCGCCGGTTGTGAATGCTCTCTCGCCCACTCTTGCATCACTTTCATCCGCTCTCTGAAATTCTTACTTGGTCGGAACTTTTTCCCATACTCCCTTGCCTGTCTACCGAATCTATCTCGTGATTGGGTGACCGTGTACTCTGGGAGGCTTTCTGAGACCTCCATCCTCTTGGAGATTTCCGACTTGAGTCGCTTTTGGTCCACAACTCTTGTTGTGATGGCGACTCCCGCTAGATCGTTGCCAAGGAGCACATCGACTCCTTCAGGCAAGGGATGCGATTTCGGCAACACCCCTACCTCCACGAGTCCATTGACTACGTGACTTGTCATTGTCAGGCGGTGCACTTTCACAGGCAACTCCCGTGCTGCCCCGACACTTCTGACGAAAACCTTTCGTCCCATGGACGTTTTCCCATTGAAGGGCAGGATCCCTTCCCTAACGAGTGTCACGGATGCCCCAGTGTCTCGCAGGATTTTCACCTTCCTGCTTTCTCCACTCTCTAGAGCAACTTCGCCTTCACTTATGAAGGCTCCAAACTCACTCGCTCTTACCACGCGGAATTTTCCACCGCGGTCCTCCACCGAACCTTCTGTCTGCTTCCCCTGTACTCCACAGTGGTTAGATCCCCTCGTCCAACCCCGTGCCACAAAATTTACGCTTGCAGTGGGCCTCTTCCAGCAGTCATCTGCTTTGTGCCCCCGCTTCCCACAGGTGCGACAGTTTCCGGTGAAGTTCCAACCCGATTGGTTGGAAGCTTTCTGACCTCCCTTATCATAAGGAGTCTCTGTTTTTCTTGGAGAATTGGAACTTCCCTGGTTCCTCCGGCTCTCTAGGCCCGGTTGATCTAGTGATCGGCCATTCTTTGCCGTCACTGAGGCATGAGTAGCAGCGTAGGTGTCACTGCTCTCTGCCGCTTCATGGAGTGTCACGACTCCTTTCTCGCTCAGGTACAACCTGAGGCTCTCTGGCAGCCCATCAGCGTATGCTTCCAGCAGCATAGCCTCACGGAGTTTCCCGAAGTCTTCACCTACTTTTATGGACTGGCACCACCTGTCGAAGAATGTCCTGAGGTCCCGCGCGTACTCTTTGTAGGTCTCGCTCTCCCTCTTTCTTCTACTTCTGAGTTTCTTCCGGTAGTGCTCAGGTACATGATTGTACCCTTCCAAAATCTCCCTCTTCAGGGTGTCATATTCTAATCGATCCGCTGAGGACATCGATAGGAACACCTCTCTGGCCTTTCCCGTCAGCACCGGGTGTACCAGCCCTGCCCATTCTCTCTTGTCGACCCTTCCACCTTCGGCTAACGCTTCAAAATGCGAAAAGAAAGTATCCACTGCTTTCTCATCAAAGCAGGGTACCTTCACGCGGTGTGGTGAACGCGGTCTAGCCCTTTCCACAACTTCTGGCGGAACTCCCCGTTCTAACTTTTCCCTCTCAAGCTCTATCTTGGCGAGCTCGACTTGAACCCTGAGCTTTTCCCGCTCCCGCTCTGCTTCTAGTCTCTTCTCCTCCGACTCCCGCTCTGCTTTCTTCTCCTCCCGCTCCCGCTCTCGCTCTGCTTTCCTCTCCTCCCGCTCCCGCTCTGCTTTCCTCTCCTCCCGCTCCCGCTCTGCTCTCTTCTCCTCCAAATCCAATTTCCTGAGCTCGAGCTCTAGCTCGAGTGCTCTCTCACTCCTGACACTGCTGACCTCTGTCTCTACGGAACCTGGCAAGGACTCGACCCTAACGTCCCCTGGTGTATCCACTGTCTCCTCTCCTACTACTCCCAACAAATTGCTTTGCCTGAGGGCATTAATCAGCTTCTCTTTCAACTGGGCTACATTTCCCTTCTCCCCAATTGAAACGTTAAAATGAGTAGCAATGTCATGGAGATCCCGCTTAGTGGCATGCGCTAGCAGAGTGACGTCCTTTGTCTCAATAAAATCATGGCAAACTTGCTTCATTTTGATTTTCCCTACCGCGCCGAAAGTGAAACGCGCAAATGCAATTCGAGTGCAACAAGCAATACAACAGGTCAAATCACTGCCACATATACCGAGGACCTGAAATTGAACAAAAGATCGGAAGACAGATGCTCTCACTCTTCACACATTCAAGATTTCTCTGATTAGACAAGCTCTATGGCAAAGGTCTATCAATCTGTTGCATGGAATAACAACACAGCGCTAATAAAACAGTGATATTACTTCTTGGCTCTAACTCAGTTTCTATTTAGAAAAAGTCATTCACTAGCTTAATCGAATGAAAGGATTGTATCACCACTTCAAAAGGTTACTATCAATTCAAAAGGATCAAATCAATTTGAAAGGGTCATATCTCGGACGAGGCCTCCACATATGTTACAAGCGCCTCTGAGTCTAGGGGTATGGTAATTTATTTCTGATGGGATGAGGCCTGACTTGCACACATAACAGTCACTGCTTTCACTCGCGCTGTCTCTTTCTCTCAAAACCAGAAGAAAAAGGTCAGGAGGAATCAATTAATAATAATTTAATCAAGTAATGACAAATATAATGTATTCCTGCAAAGATTAGGCATGCACAAGAAGAGAGGTTAGTACTAGACCAGCCTTAATTAATGAATGCTACAACTTATCTCATGAGTCTGGGGGAAACGTTCTCTGAATGTTCGTCGATGAACAATGTTCTTACAACACAAGTTACTGACTCTCGAGTCCAGAATTTTCCAGGGGAAGGTAGATTCACCGTTACCGCTGAAGGGGGTGACGACGACGGCGTTGATGAGCGGCGCTGCGGCACCGAGGCGATAAGCGTGGAGGGTTGACGGCGACAACCGCGTGGGTGGACAGCGTTGATGGTCAGGCAGTAGCGTTGAGGGGGGTCACGGCGACAACGGCGTTGAGGGGTCAGGCGACGACGGCGTTGGGGCGACGACAGTGTTGATGGGTAGGCACCTCTGAGACGAGTTGGAAGGAATAACTCTGTCTTCAGCAGGGACTTCGGGGGCGAGCCTTGTGCTCTGCTCCGCGTTGTTAGTCCGAAGTGAGGAAATGATGGTCATCGTTTCCTTTTCATGAAATCCACTGCTGAGTGAGCGAGCCAATCATGTCCGTGACAGGCCAGGGAAGCCGGCGTTGACTCCACCCACACTTGTGGGACACAACGGCGATTCAGACCGACTTGGTCTCGAAATTCCCCATAATTAACTAACGAGCTAGCGTCGCCCACAAGATGCTTCCCTGCTGTTCAGCAGGTCACACTGACCCACACCTGTGCGGGTGTGGCTCTAGACACAATGACCACCTTCTTCACCCCAGTGCGCCGAACTCACAGGGGGGCCTTGTTCAGCTGGGACTAGCTAACAAGGGTTTCATTCTCTATTCACTTCCCCGGTTCGCTTGGATGAAACTCACAGATGGAGAGCATCAGGAGAATAATCGTCTCTCTCTCTATTCATTCCCTAGACATGCTTCACTGGACTCACAGATGAGGATCATCACACCATGCACAGGTCCACTCGCACGGGTTCACTCGCACGTGGCTGAGATTGCCATAGACGGCAGGGTTTACGTTTTGCGTTCTCTCCCATTTCGTCTCAGCACTTCCATGGATTCCACCCGTCTACTCGACAGGGGTAGAGTACGTGCGCCGAGAGACAGCGTCCAAGTGTCGAATTATAGGGGCGACTTTCTACAGATGTACGCGAACCCTGCAACTCTCTCAGCAGATCTCCGTTGCTCATAGACAGACTGCAGAGTCTGAGGGTTTTGGTGGACGTTGCGAAGTCAGACTTCGACCCTCGCAAGTATTCCCTCCTATGTGAATGAATTTCGATACGGCGGCTGGAATAATGCGACTGCCGCAAGAGAATGGTCATGCGGACAGATAGGGTGCAGCGGCTCTTTACTTCAGACAGCACCTCCCCCAGATTTTTCTCGAAGGGGATTGGGATGTGCATGGCGGCAGGAGAGTTGATTCCTTTTGGGGCGGTTTTTTCGTGAGACTCATACAGTGGGCCCTGAGCGATCTATGGCAGCTGTGCGTCAGCTTGTGGGATCAGCGACTAGTCGTGTCAGAGGCACTGCGACAAGCCCTGCTACCTTGGACATCTCGGACATGGCTACTGACGGGAGTGCCATTGCAGTTGCCGCCCGCCACCTTTTCCTTATGCACGGACGCATCATTGACAGCTTGGGGCGCCCACCTCCTCCTAATCTTTCCGGTCTGCTCAGGACACGGGGCAGCAGAGGAGCGCTGCTGTCATATCCACGATCTGGAATGGTAGCAGTGATAAATGCTTTGAACATGTGGAAAGACAGACGGCAGGGCCATGTCGTGATGGTGCTATCCGACAACACAACAGTGGTGGCTCACATCAAGAATCAAGGAGGCACCCTCTCTCGTTCCCTCTGTTTGCTCATGATAAGTTTGCCCGTGCAGCGGGTATCCATCTACTGGTTCATCATATTCCCGGGCGTTTGCACACGATGGCGGACAGACTGTCTTGGTCTCAAGCACTTCCAACAGAGTGAACGCTGCACCCGGGCGTGTTTGCCAGGAGTCATTAGCTTTTCCAGGCTGGGTCAATCGACCTGTTTGTAACGATATTCCACAGCAGGTTGCCGAGGTACGTGTCCACTGTACCAGATGCCGCGGCTGTGACTGTAGATGTCCTATCGATGGACTGGACAGGCCTAGATCTGTATGTGTCTCCCCCTCTGCCGCTCATTGCGCAAGTGGTTTGACGTCTGGAGCAGTTCAACCGCGAGATGCCGTTGGTAGCTCCACTCGGGTGGAACAAGTCATGGATTTCTCATGCTGCTTCTCCGCTACGTTCAGATTCCGAGGAATTGCCAGGCAGAGCGGACTTACTTAGCCCGGACTCCACTCGTTCACCCGTCGGGAGTCTGAGCCTTCTCTTATTAAGGCTATCAGGAGGGCAGTTGAGGGCAGAGGATCTCCGCTGCAGTGGTCCAGAGAGTCTCTAAGGATTACGGAGCCTCCACTTTATATGTGTACGTTGCCAAGTGGAGAGGGCGCAAGCTGTGGTGCCAGTCGAAGGGGTTGGACCCGTTTGCCTTGACTTCAGCCCGTCTCGCGGAATTTCTCTTGTTCCTCTTTGAGGTCAAGAAGTGGCGGCCTTCTACTACAAATGGATCGCTCGGCTATAACCCGTGTATACAGTTTGTGTGGGTTACCTAACCCTGGGGCTGATCGGGAATTCACCCGTCTTTACGCATTTTCAGTTTACACTGACTCGGGTCGGTACGTTATTTCCTTAGTGGAATATAGAGTTGTGCTGGAATTTGGCTCATGAGCCTTTTGAGCCACTCGAGGAAGCCTCCTTTGACAGACTTACCACGATGACTGTGTTTTGATCACTTTGGCCACTGCGGGCCGTGTAAGTGAGATTCATGCCCTTTCAGCCAGAAGGGTTTGTCTGGGTTTCAACCAGAACAGATCTGTGTCCCTGCTCACCTTACCGGGCTTCATCGCCACGAACAAGTGGCCAGGGATTGGCAGTCCACAGTACACATTACAGCCTCTTGGAGAAGAGACCTTCTGCCCAGTACGAGCACTGTCCTGCTACATAGAGCGCACCAAGGACAAAGGAAGCCCGATGATCCACCTTTTCTACTGCTGCAGGGCTCAGCAAGAGCACCTCCGCAGTTTGGCCACAGCGGGCCGTGTTAGGGAGCTTCATGCCCTTTCAGCCTGAAGGGATTGTCTGCGATTCAACCAGATCGGATCTGTGTCCTTGCTCACCTTCCCGGGTTCCATTGCCAAGAACTGGTTGCCTGAGGTTGACCGTCAGCAGTACACTATACAGCCTCTTGCAGAGGAGGCCTTCTGCCCAGTCCGAGCTCTGTCCTGCTACATAGAGCACACTAGGGGCAAGGACGCCTGATGATCCGCATTTTCTCCCACTGCATGGCTCAGCAAGGACATCTCCGCAGCAGATTTCCTCATGGAATATGTCCCTTTTGAGGAAGAGTATCAGACGGCCGGCAGATCATGGCTGGAGAAGACGCAGCGGATACCCCTGGAGAGGGGCGGACCCTGTGCAGGGGAACAGGAGAGTCAGTGGAGACTGACCCCACTTCTTCTCTTCCGGCTACAGAGTCCTCGTCAGTGGGATCTCCTGGTTCCCCGGGAGCAGACCGGCCGGAGGGCTCGAGAGCTGCTACCCATCAGAGCGGAGCGTCGGGTCCAGTGCCGAAGGATTCACCTGTCTCAGGGATCAGGGATGTTTCAGTACAGTCCTCTGATCCACACCGACCCGCTCACGAGCTGTGGGCCATTGCAGCATCGTTGGCCCTTTACAGAGGCGCAGCTTTGGAGGACGTCGCCAAGTCAGTTGGTTGATCGTCAGCCAGCACTTTCGGACGCCTTATCTGAGACACAGGGCTGGCGAGCGTTGCGTCCGAGTGCACCATCTCCTGCGCCTGCCAGCAGAGGCTCTTGGGCGGCGCAGTTTGTCTCACTGACCAGCATCTTCTTAGCTCCCTTTGCTGTCCTTCAACTTGTGCAGTGGTATCGTACAAGTCCTTAACCTCCTTATCTTGCTTAACATCTATATTAACTCTTAGGGCGCTGGTCAGTGGAGCGAGTTTCTTACCTCCTTACCCCCCTCCTATTCGGAATTCGGCAAACAGTGACTCATGTTAATCTGAGTAAAAGGTAATTTTTATCCTAAAATTAGTTTTAGGAGGATTAACATGAGTCACTGTGGGAGACCCTCCCAACCTGCCCCGCAAGGAGGAACTCGCCAAGCACTTGGAGAAGTGAAACTGAGGTCTGGCACCAGGCTCAAGGGGGTTATAAGGAGTAAGGGGAGAGCACTGCGCTGGCTTTGTGCTTTATCTGGGAGGTCTGCCCAGATTAGCTCCCTTTGCTGTCGACCAGTTAAGATTAGGCAAACAGTGACTCATGTTAATCCTCCTAAAACTAATTTTAGGATAAAAATTACCTGTTTATGTAACAATCATTTTGGGCAATATGTGACCATCCACCAGATAATGAGATAGATGTTGCCTTATGGAAATTTTGAGCTGCGAATTAGGTTGTATAGTGCGGACAATTAACTTTTCACCGATATACAGTTATGAACTATTGACCTTTTGGGAAATGGGTTTTACAGTTCAGGCAATGTGTGAAAGGCAACACATTGTTGTCATCATGGTGGCTGTTTTGAATGTGGTACATCAGCTCGGCTGACAAGCAAGAAGGCTGTCGATGGAAGGCTAAGAAAAACATGATGCTGTGCTAAATACACATGGATGTAGGTTCCAAAGTCTATCAAAAACTCGATACTGACGTCAGTATCGAGTTTTTGATGTTCTATAGAGTATATCTCCTTGTCACAAAATGGAGTCCAAGGTAAATTCATCTAAACGACCTTTCTGATTCCCGGCCAAATAAAAGACAAAAATTATGAAGGAGGGAGTGTTGTAGTGGCCCCGAAAGAAGAGAATTTCACTTCCTCCCTAGGTAGCGCTACCACATCGCACACTCGAGTGAACGCTAGTCAGCGCCCGCAGGCTCTGCTGGAAAGCTTATCCTGACTACTTTGAAATCGACAACGTTTCATGTAAACACTGACAATAATCATGGGGGTGCAGTTCGAGTGCAAAAGGTCCCCCCAAAATCACAGAAAAATGGAAGGTTGGGATGGTAAAACTTGAACAGATAAATGTTTGTGGTCTTCGTCTTCTCGAGCGCCGTCCCATTTGGAGACCAGTTCCTGCAATGACGTGTGCTGTCCTGCGTAGTTGGCCGATGTGTGTGATGATTCTCATCGTGTTGTTTTTAAACCGCATCGCTTGTTGACGCAGTACAGTATGACAGCAGTCACGCCATGAACTGTGACAGATTCATTATCTGCATTCGTTTGTTGTCGCTTTTTGTTCCCAAACTCAGAGAGGACAAATTTCCGTTAAGTTTCCCAAGGAAAGGCAGCATTTTCAGGCGTATGTACGTCACTTTGTTGAAACAACATTGCTGCCCTGTAAAATTCAGTTCTCTGCATGAACGTAAATGTCAGTGGCGTGGTACCTGCAGTTTTCATGCTCTTGTCGTGCCCATGCATGAACGTAAATGTCAGTGGCGTGGTACCTGCAGTTTTCATGCTCTTGTCGTGCCCCTGCATGGACGTAAATGTCAGTGGCGTGGTACCTGCAGTTTTCATGCTCTTGTCGTGCCCCTGCATGGATGCCAGTAAATACGCATCGGGAGGGATCATTTCAAAGTGTGACGAACTTGAATGGCATATTGTTAGCGACAGACGTAACTTTACTGGGTTTTGCAGACTCAAGGTTGATCCACGCTGATGATTAATGAGTGCTGCCCCTAATGACTGCTCTCTGGGGAAACCATTGAGGGGCTGTGCTATTTGGAGGGACATGCTCTCCCTGTACAGAATGTTGGCAATGGCAGAATTGTGTCTGGATTCTCTCAGCTTACGTATTGCACTGTTACAAGGCAGTTTGTGCAAATACAAGATCGTGTGTGTGTGTATGTGTGTGTGTGTGTGTGTGTGTGTGTGTGTGTGTGTGTGTCTGTGTGTGTGCGTGCGTGCGTGTGTGTGTGTGTGTGTGTGTGTGTGTGTGTGTGTTGTGTATTTGTGTGTTTTGTGAGTGCTTGTATGTGTGTGTGTGTTTTGTGTGTGTGTTTTGTGTGTGTGTGATGTGTGTGTACGTGTGTTTGTGTGTGTGTTGTGTGTGTGTGTGTTGTTTGTGTGTGTGTGTGTTGCGTGTATTTTGTGTACGTGTGTGTGATATGTATGTGTTTGTGTGTGTGTTTATGTATGTTTATTTATGTGTGTGTGAATGTGCTTGTGTGTGTTTGTTTGTGTGTGTATGTGGATGTATGTGTTTATGTGTTTAAGTGCGTGTATGTGTGTGTGTGTGTGCATGTGCATACGTGTATGTATGTGTATGTGTGTTTGCGTGTGTATGTATTTGTGTGTTTTTGTATGTGTGTTTGTGTGTGTGTGTGTGTGTGTGTGTGTGTGTGTGTGTGTGTGTGTGTGTGTGTGTGTGAGGATCTTTGTTGAGTGTGTTTGTGTCTCTGTGTGCCGTGTGTGTGTTTCCACTTGTATATTTGTGAACGTGTGCTTGTTTGTGTTCTTATTGTGTCTGTGAGTGTTCGTTAGTGTGTGTGTGCGCAAGAGTGCGTGTAAACAGTAAAACAGAATGCATGCTAGTAAGATCAAGCAGGACAGCCACGAATGCCCTCCCTTCTTCTCTTAAGATTGGCGACTGTGATGTGGAGTTCGTTCCATCAGTTAGGAACCTTGGTGTTACCTTAGATTGTCATCTCAATATGTCAGAACACGTCAGGAACACATGCAAGATCACCTACATGCACATCAGACAGATCAGTGCAATTCGTCATCTTCTCACACAAGAAGCTACTCAAACTCTCGTCTGTGCTTTCATTCTTTCACGCCTCGACTACTGCAATAGCCTTCTTTCCGGTTGCCCTAAGCATCTCGTGGATCGGCTCCAAAGAGTCCAGAACTCTGCTGCTCGCCTCATCTGTAAAGTTAGAAAGTCTCATCACATTACTCCTATCCTCCACTCTCTTCATTGGCTACCAGTTTCTGCTAGGATCCAATACAAAACCTCCTGCCTCTGCTTCAACTCTGTCTCTGCTGTCGCTCCTCTCTATCTGTCTCAACTCCTTCACATCTACACACCATCTAGACAACTTCGCTCTTCTTGCGACACTCGCATCTTCAAAATTCCATCCGTTAGGTCAAAAACATTTGGTCAGCGTACTTTTTCATACCAGGGTCCTACCACCTGGAACGCACTCCCCTTCTCAGTGCGTCATGCAAACACTGCAGCTTGCTTTCGGTCAAATCTGAAAACCCACTTGTTCTCTAAGTCGTATTGAAACTATTTCGTACTTGCTGAATGTTTCAGGCTCATGCTCATGTTTGTATATAATGCATGTGTGTGTGTCTTTACGTGTAGGATGCATGTTGTATTATAGCGTGCGTGTGTGCGTTTCATGTTCAGGCTTAGACTGTGTGATGATAATGTGTGTGTGTTTTTGTGTGCGTGTGCGCCTAGAGCTCCACTATGTACTTTTTTGACTGTGTGGAGGAAGTGCGCCTTATAAATAAACATATTATTATTATTATGTTTACTTGTTTGTGCGAATGGGTCTGTCAGAGCTTCTGTGCGTGTGCCTGCTCATTGCCACAAACACGCCACGGTGTCCTGCCTCTCCACAGACTGATGGCGTCCCAGGCCATGAAGACAGGGACGAGGCCACAGCTCCCCTCTCACGACACAAGCGACTGGTTCCAGTGTCTGAAAAAAGCAGATGGCCCAAGGGAATCATGATGTACGAGTACGACGTTAAGGACGCCGGTACGTGGAGACTCTCGACACCTGCCTCCCAGTCTAAGACACGCTCCCTCTCTCCGCATGGTCGCTCCTCGGGCAACCGACTAAAGCATAGTTTTCTTTTTTTATGTCCTGTATCTCAAAAATAGTTTTCTGAAGATGGCAAGACACAAATGTGTGGAGAGAAAGGTTGAATGAGCCAGGTGAGAGTTGTCTGATCAAGTGTTTCTCAACATCATTAGTGTGCTTTTTTGTCGGAGATTTTTGGCGCACACGCAATTATACTTTTTTTAAAGCCCCACTAGCTTACTTTGCAAAAAATTACATCCACTGTAAATATTATTTGTATATTGGAATACCAAGACCGAGTAGTGCATGCCTGGATGTGTGAGCTTTCGCGAGCGTGCGTACATATCTACGTGCACGCTCGGGTATGTTTGAGTACCAAAGCAAGTCACGTGTTCTGAGCTAGTCCTTATAAAACCAATCAATGACTGGAATGCCCTTAAAATGCAACAACAACAAAAGCACCATCATCCTCGTCGTCATCGTCATCATCACCACCATTACCATCACCACCACCACCACCACCAACAACAACAACAATAACAACAACAAATGCATAAAGCATTCCTGAAGAACTGTGACGTCAACATAATTTGAGAGATATTGGTGTACGTCATATTTCCACGGGAGTAGCTTTTAGAAAGGGTGATGGCAGTTCTGAAGATCTGTGTTTGTTTGTCTTGACTACAAACAAAGCATGCGAAATGAGTAACAGTGACGAGGCCTGTCCCCATTGCCATAGTCTTTGTTTGTCTGAGTTTGGGCCGCCTGTAAAGTTTAGCATCGTGGACCTCTGTGTCAAATCGACGTGTGAATGTGTGCGCACGTAGGTGTGCGTGCGTCATTACTTATGTTCATGCATTCGTGCGTGTGTGCAAATGTGAGAGTAGGTGTGTATCTGTTGGCTCGTACGCATGCATTAGGTGAGTAACTATTAGACAATCACTGTAGCGAATGAACTTTGGGGAGGGACAGATGGAGAGGAGGTGGAGCTCAGCGTCGTGGTCGTCTTCCTTCCGTGTCCTGCCTCGCTGTCAGGGTGGCGGTCCTTGGTGTGGGGACGCTGTCTCGCTATCTCCAGCCTGTCTCCTGCACGTCCACAGACCGCGGCTTCGTGATGCGAGAGACGGACGCCACCATGAAGTACTACATGAGGAACACGTGCCTCCGTTTCTACCCCTGGGTCAAGGGGGTGACCCGCCTGCAGCACGGCTTGGAGGATGAGAGTCACGCGCGCTTCATCGTCGGCAACAGGTAAGTACATGTACATACTCACGACGTAAAGAAACGCGTGGAGTGGGACGTCTTTACACTCCGTTCGGAAATGGTCGCATGTGGAGAGACAATCCAAGGGTGGAGATTTTAGCACTCAAGTCATTCCAAACAGGGACTTAACCACAGCACTTATTCATTTTAATTATTCTCTTTAACGAAGGCATACACTTGTACAATAAAAGTCCATCTTCCAGTAGTCTTCAAAATAAAACATTGTGACAAGAAGAAGGAACACTCTTTCTCTCTTTCTGTCTGTCTGTCTCTGTGTCTGTCTCTGTCTCTCTCTCTATCTATCTCTCTCAGTCTCTCTCTCTCTCTCTCTCTCTCTCTCTCTCTCAATCTTTCAATATTTTAATCTTTCATTACATCACGTTTACTCCCACACCTCTCCTTCCCCTCTCATTATGTTCTTGAGATAGAGTTTTAACTGCTTTTTGAATGACTGAAGATTCGAT
>JAWQFJ010002668.1:0-32500 GCA_034096865.1 Theodoxus fluviatilis | reverse complement strand
TGTCTGTCTGTCAGTCCCGACTTAACGGCTGATATCTCAAAAACTAATGAACGGATTTCCTTGATATTTTGCACTTTTACTGGAAGTTAGGTCCGATTGAATGTGTCAAATTTTCAGAATCAAGGTTTGAAAAGAAAGTGATTTATTTAGGTCGTAAACTCGAACACCCCCCCCCCCAAATGTCAGTAGACGGAATGGCGAAATGCGTGGCCATTTAATGGCAGTGAATCGATATTAAACTTGGGAGAAATAGACCTTGATCCTAAAATGTACAAAACCACTCGAATTTCATGAACTATCATCCATTTTTCTACAATTTACAGTGCAAAATACGAACCAAGGGGGTTTACGGAAAAGAACGTTATAAATGCTTTACAAACACTCAGTCATAAAATTATAAGTTCTCCAATGGCACATCTGGTAGAGCGTTGCACTCTTGTTCATGCGTGACCAGGTTCGATTCTGCGCTGAAACTTTTTTTTTCTTCTCTTTTTTTCGAGAGGTTGTGGGTTCGAACCTGACCTGGTTTTTTTGTTTTTGTGTGTTTGTGTTTTTCCCCCTCTTTTCTCGAGAGGTTGCGGGTTCGAACCCGATCTTTTTTTTTTTTTTTATGCCAAAACCTGGAGGTTCAGCGCCAGCGGTTTTTATCTAATTTTCAAACTCGGTGAAGAAAACAAATGATCAAGTATATTTTACTAGTGTTGATAACTCCCCCTTCGCCATCTCAAATCTTTTTATATTCCAAATGTAACAACAATGAAATGGCAGCTTGAAAATGTAAAGGAAAGAGCAAAACAACTTTTGATATGTTTAAGTCTTTTGGAAGTTTTCCGTCAATCGATCTTTTGAAGGCTAGCTTTCTGGAGATACACACAGACATTGAATTTGAACTGGTTTGTTGATAGCCCGGCAGCCCTTACCAAATTTGCCATTTACCAGAATCTCGTCTAATATACATGTGCATGCACGAGATTTAGTTTTACACTCATGTTTTGTACATAGGTTCGTAGGGTAACATGTACATGACAAGTAAATGTAACTGCCCGTAATATGAGTAAACAATATTTACCTCAACATGGAACAGTTTCATGTCGAACTCTTGAGAGAAACAGACATACTGATAGAAGGACGGGCAAGCATACACACAGACGCAGACACACAGACAGACGGACAAAAAGACGGACGGACGGACGACAGACTGTTGGACAGAAATGATACAGAAAAAAATCATCTGTCAAAACCACAACACCATACACCAACTTTCCTTTGTTGTCTTGTTTGCTTGTTGTCCCATTCTCCCTACTTCCTGTCTGATGCAGACATGGTGGCGCAGGAGAGCTGCCTGACCTTGAGTGGCAACAGCACGGGGCTAGAGGTCAAGGCCAACACCACTGCCAAGTGGAGTGTGGCTGGGAAGACACTGAAGCTGACGTACTGCCATTACACGCCCATCTCTCGCAAAGGTAACCTCTCGGTTTGTCTGTTCTGCTGAACACACACACACACACATACGCACACACATACACATACGCACACACATACACATTAGCACACACATACACATACACACACATACACATTAGCACACACATACACACACACACGCACACACACACACACTCAAACACACACACACACATACACACACACACAACTTATTTCATGTCATTGTCAATCTGACAGAAATGTATATCGTTCTGTGCACTCCTGTCTTGTGAATGTCTTAAGATAATCTTGCTCTAACGTCCAACAAATCGGCAGGCTCAGTCGAAAATAAAATTCCTAAAAGAATCAACGAAAGTGGTTTTCCATGCACGACAAACGCTGCGAGATCTAGTGACTCCTTGTCACTTGTTTGCTTGCGTCTGTAGAGTGCGGTGGCGTGATCCAGCTGACCGCAAGCTCTAGTGAGTCCTTGTCACGTGTTTGCTTGTGTCTGTAGAGTGCGGTGGCGTGGTCCAGCTGACCGCGAGCTCTGGTGAGTCCTTGTCACGTGTTTGCTTGTGTCTGCAGAGTGCGGTGGCGTGATCCAGCTGACCGCGAGCTCTAGTGACTCCTTGTCACGTGTTTGCTTGTGTCTGCAGAGTGCGGTGGCGTGATCCAGCTGACCGCGAGCTCTAGTGAGTCCTTCTCACGTGTTTGCTTGTGTCTGCAGAGTGCGGTGGCGTGATCCAGCTGACCTCCAGCACTCCCAGCGCCACCATCCTCAGTCCCAACTACCCCCAGCTGTACGACAGCCCCTCCCACTGCTTCTGGTTCATCAAGGTCAGTCAGTGAGTGAGTGGGCAAGTGAGCGAGCGTGCGAGTGAGTGAGCGAGCTAGTGAGCGAGTGAGCGAGTGAGTAAGTGAGTGGGTGGGAGGGAAGGAGGGAAGGAGGGAGGAAAGGAGTGAATGAGTGAGGGAGGGAGGGAGGGAGGGAGGGGGGGGGTTGAGGAGTGAGGGAGCGAGAGTGTGAGTGCGTGAGTAAGCAAGTGAGGGGTTAGCGAGTGAGGGATTGAGCGAGTGAGGGATATTAGCCTATCCACGACACACCCCTTTCTCGCGGGAAATAGCGTGGTCTCACAAGCAGGCCGCAAAATGGCATCAGCGAGAACGCCGACTGACTCGTTGCGTGGTATTCCGGACAGCATTTGTGTATCATTTTTGCCAGACAGTGAGAAGATTTCTCACACTGTGATAGATAGGGGTATTAATAAATACTACTCATGTTATTTAGACGATATTAGGATCTATGAGCAAGAGGATTCAACGGTGGAGGTGACAGCTCGGTGCTTCAGATCAATGCGAAAAAATGAACCACCACATCGACTATCCAGTCCAGCGCAGGGCTACCAAGTTGTCGAGTGAATGTCGGGGGATGTCTTACAGCGAGCGCTTAGAGTCAGGTCAGTTTGGTAGGAACAGCCTTCGCCCATGGGGTAGCCAATCTGCCGCCATTCCTGGCGATCGCTACCACTACGCGCCAGTGTAGAACAGAACGCGTTAGACATGGCCGAAAAGCACACAGGTTCTGCAATGAGTTCGTTCATGCATGCAGAGAAGGGAGAGACAAACCGCCTGAGAGGTCTAACACCAGTGGGCTAACCCATGGCTGCTATTTGAGTCATTCCAACTCAGCAGCGTGCCATGAGACACCACGTGGCCGCCCGCCATTCCAACGGCACCATGCTTGAACCACGTGGGCGCCACTAGTAATCGCACGATCGAGCACTCACGCTTACAGCCCAGAGAGAGAGAGAGCATCGTTTACCTACCTCTACTCTGTAGCGTGATCGGTGAAGTTGCACACTGCCCGCGATGGATCTCAACTTCGCGCCCACTCTGCTTCATTGTTCTCGTTGTCTCTAAGGCCACGGCATCGGCTCTTCTGCTTTTTACAGAGGAAAATTGATGCAATTTGCCTCCTACTATTTTATCGGGATATCGTTGATCACCAGAGCATGTGCCCCACTGGCAGTGAACAACCATTTTGTTGTGGTTGTGCGATAGGCTAGAACCAAAGCGAAAACGCGTGATGGAGTCAAAGAGGCGCTGCTTCCAGACAGTGCCGTATTTGTGAGACCAGTGTGATCCAGCGAAGTCTGCGCTAAAAATAGACTAGTTTCCGCGTCAGCGATTGGCTAAGCCCAGCGACCACGTGGGCCGTGTGGATGGTCTAATAGCGAGCGAGGAAATGAACGAGCGTGTGAGTGAACGAGCGATGGAGGGAATGAATGAGTGAATGAGAAAGAAAGTGGTCGATCGAGCAAATGAGTGTTTAGATGAGGAAGTAAGCAAGCTAGCACAAGAGCGAGCGAATAGTAATCGAACAAATGAAGAGCGAGGGACTCAGTAAGTGAATAATTGATTTGATTAATGAATTAGTGAGGAGGTGAGTGAGTGCATTAGTGAGTGAGCGACTCACTAGTGAGTGAACCAGTGGACATGTGACTAAGTAAGAGAGCAACTGAGTGAATAGGCGTGCCAGTAAGTGAGTAAGTAAATGAACGAACGTTTGAGTGAACACATAGGCAGGCGAGTAAATGAGAGAGTGAGTAAATTAATGAGCAGTAGAGTCAGTAGTTGTGTTAGGGTCAATGGTAGTAGTACTGTTTCGTGAGAACAATCTGCTCTTGATTAACATTTCCCTCAAAGTGTATGTGTATATTTGTCAGAATGTATTTTTTCATAGACACATACTAAATCATCAGTAATTAATATAATTTAATTCTTCATTAATATAACACAGTTTGTTTAAATCGCAGGCTCCGGAGGGCACAAACATCATTCTGCGGTTCCCTGAGTTGTCCGTGGAAAGTGACAGTGAAGGCAAATGCCTGGACCACCTGGAGATCCGCTACAACGTCCCAGGACAGAAGGGCATCCAGTAAGACTCTAGAGTAGACAGAAGGGCATCCAGTAAGACTCTAGTGTAGACAGCGGGGCATCCAGTAAGACTCTAGTGTAGACAGAAGGGCATCCAGTAAGACTCTAGTGTAGACAGAAGGGCATCCAGTAAGACTCTAGTGTAGACAGAAGGGCATCCAGTAAGACTCTAGTGTAGACAGAAGGGCATCCAGTAAGATTCTAGTGTAGACAGAAGGGCATCCAGTAAGACTGTAGTGTAGACAGAAGGGCATCCAGTAAGACTCTAGTGTAGACAGAAGGGCATCAAGTAAGACTCTTGTGTAGACAGAGGGGCATCCAGAAAGAATCTAGTGTAGACAGTAGGGCATCCAGAAAGAATCTAGTGTAGACAGTAGGGCCTCCATAAAGAATCTAGTGTAGACAGAAGGGCATCCAGTAAGACTCTAGTATAGACAGAGGGGCATCCAGTAAGAATCTAGTGTAGACAGAAGGGCATCCAGTAAGACTCTTGTGTAGACAGAGGGGCATCCAGAAAGAATCTAGTGTAGACAGAAGGGCATCCAGTAAGACTCTATTGTAGACAAGAGAGCATCCAGTAAGACTCTATTGTAGACAGAAGGGCATCCAGTGAGACTCTTGTGTAGACAGAGGGGCATCCAGAAAGAATCTAGTGTAGACAGTAGGGCATCCAGAAGGACTCTGGTGTAGACAGAGGGACATTCAGTAAGACTCTAGTGTAGACAGAACGGCGTCCAGTAAGACTCTAGTGTAGACAGAAAGGCATCCAGTAAGACTCTAGTGTAGACAGAAGGACATTCAGTAAGACTCTGGTGTAGACAGAAGGGCATCCAGTAAGACTGTAGTGTAGATAGAAGGGCATCCAGTAAGACTCTAGTGTAGACAGAAGGGCATCCAGTAAGACTTTAGTGTAGACAGAAGGGCATTCAGTAAGACTCTAGTGTAGACAGCGAGGCGTGCAGTAAGACTCTAGTGTAGACAGCGGGGCGTGCAGTAAGACTCTAGTGTAGACAGAAGGACATCCAGTAAGATTCTAATATAGAATGAAAGGCATACAGTAAGACCCTAGTGCAGACTGTAAAGCATCCAGTACGACTCTAATGTAGACAAAAGGGCATCGTAAGACTCTAGTGTATCAAATCTCTAAACAGAAGGGCATCGTAAGACTCTAGTGTATCAAATCTTTAGACAGAAGGGCATCCAGTAGTGTAGGCACAAGTGAAACGGTAAGTTTCTAGTGTAGATAGGAGAAATGAGATTAAGGGTAATGGAGGGCCATTTTCAATATTTGCATGCTGGCACACGGATTTATGCATCAGCCAACTAATTCAACGTAACCTCAATAATCTCCATACATATTGCTATTGATAATTATGGAAGAGACGGCGTTTAAAATTTTAGACAGATGGGCATCTAGTGCAACTATGTTGTAGGACGTCCATTCATACCTCAGTGTAGACAGGAACTCACCAGGAGGACCAGAGGACGGTTTTTTCCCATTGTGTGCTGGCACATCAGCTAACTTGCCGACTGCCGCATCAATACCTTCGATTCAAATTGATGGGAAGAATTATGGAAGAGAAAGTGTTCTGAACTCAAAGGAAGTTGATTACTTTTGTCGTTCCGTCCCTACTGGACCGATCCCTCGGGACAAGTTCGTCACTCGTGTCGTGAGAGCTCCCAATCAAGTCAACTAACTGGTGCTTGATTGACAATGAAGATGGCCTATTTTAAAACAAATTGCCACCTCGGGGTTTAATCTGTAAAGTGTCTATGGCTCCAGCAACTGGCAATTCGTGGCTGTCCCAGATTTTTCCCGGCCAAATGGAAGATGCAGTGTAGTTTAGGGATGTTCCCGCTGCTTGAAATGTTTCCAGGTCTCGTTACCTTTCATGACTACAGCAATTTCAATGATAAATGCACAAGTGCTTAGTGACTTATCAACCACATCTAATCTTGAAATAATTTGCTGCATATCTCCCTGATCACTGGGCCACCTAATCAATCTGTCGCGGTACGCGACAGGGTGGAAGAAATAGAATTTGGGAAGGCTTAATGCAAGGGGAATGCATGAGCCGTAGAAACTCAAAATTCGATTTCGTCATGCCGAATAATAACCTCACTGAGGCTAAGGGGGGTTATCGGAGGGCTATCGAAGGGTGCAGGGGTGTCTGTTGGAATGTGTCTGGGGTAGACACGTGGCACTGCACGGGCGAGCGTCCAAAATCGATTTGGGGAGCGTGATTGGCGGAGCCTAATCACGTGTCATTGTTCTAGAACTTTCGACGGGGGTTTCGGTCGTCAGTTCATATCGTCGCGTTGGACGAGATAGGACGTGCGAGCGCAGGCTCCACGTTTTCCTTGCCACTTAGTGTGGCGTGAAGATTCTAGTCTTCGATTGTATCTCGCCGTTTGGGGGTCTGCGGACTGGCCACGGGAGAGAGAGAGTAGTCTTGGCAGAAGAGAAAAGAGGGGGTTTCGCTTGTCATGAGTGAAGATCACGGCCTGGGGAAAATCTGCAAGATTTGAGGTACGTGTGGGTTCATCTTTGTGAATTTCGTTGAGACGTGTGGCGGGAGGGGGATATCGCCCACGTGGGTAAATGCGGGATGGTGTGAGAGAGAGATAACAGGGAAAAAATAAATTCCTTAATTCAGATGTAACTGCTTAAAAGTGAATTAATCTCTGGTCTTGCAAACTCGTGTTAATTGCTTGGTCCATGTGTAAAACCGGGAAGGGTAACGCGGACTACGCGCGGAGCGCAAATTCAACGTAACGAAAAAAGATGAATGCGACTTGTTGAGTCAAAATTGGGCTGGAAACGTATTTCCTTCGCTGAGTGCAATTCTGTGTGAATTTGGAGGGAATACGGGTTTCTTATTAGGCGGGATTTCTGTCTTTTCAGGCTGAACTGAACCGAACCGAACTGAACGAACCGTGACCTGTGTGTACGCTTTATTCGCCCTCGTCATCTCTACTGATCTGTGCAAGTATCTCTTCAAAGTAGCTGCGTCGCTATCTTCACCTTCGCTATTGCCATAGCTACTGCTGCTGCCTGGAATAGTGAAGATGCCTTTGGTAGGCATGTAATGCTCACGAGTAGGTGATACATTGTTTTAGTCTTTGGTAGACTGTTCTTAATGCTCACGAGTAGGTGACGCATTGTTTAGTCCTTGGTGGACTGTTCTTGACTGACCGTGGTACCGGTCATCTCTACAATGCTGCTGCGTTGGGTCTAGCTGCTAGGCTAGGGTGAGAGTCCCTGTCTCCCTAGACTTTCGAATTGTGTGAAACGATTCGGGCACGGAAGCTCTGCCGTGTGAGGAGGAATGAACGCTAACACACTCATCAGCTTGTCGCTGTGAGATTCGTGTAGACTCTGATTGCAAGGTATGCAAAGAGACGCTGTGGGGAGCTAATTGGTTTGCTGAGTTGGACGCTGCTACCCACATCTGTCCTGAGAGGAGGAATTCTACGGTCTTGGATTTAGGAGCCTGACCTGCCGACTGACGAGCGCCCAGCGTCGTCTGCCGGGAGCCACAACGCTGAGGAGCACTGGAGTGTCCTCTTGCTGACTAAAACGGAGAAAGCGCCTGGAGGCGCGTTCTCACTTCTACTACCCGAGTACTCGTTCAAGAATCGTCGCTCACGAGAACTGTCCCAGCGCGTAGGCTGGCGAACTTTATACTTTCTTCGAGTAGGAAGGAAAGTGTAGGGTAGGGCCGTGTGTTGTGTTGTGTGGCGTGTGTATTCTTGGATGCAAGTACGGGACGACGATCGTACGGTAAGATACACGATATCTTTTCTCCACTGTCCTGTGTGGACTCTCATTTATGTTTAATACGTGGGTTGGACTGCTAATGAGGGAGAAGAGGGGGTTGCGTCGAAGACGCGAAGACTGAACTTTGACTTACTCTCATTTGGCTTGTGTGACGTCACAGCGTGGAGGCTGCGTCAGCAGGGGAAGGGGGTAGGACTCGGGGGTTCAGCTGAGGATTTGTGAATGACTTTGGCGATCGTGGATTGTATGCCAGAGGGGAGCATGCGGGAAGCGGGGAAGACTTTCCATGAATATTAATTTGATTGCTCGGGATTTGGATTTGGGGAAAAGAGAATTTACTTTAACGTTTCACGTTAAATGTCCTGTGGAGGACTAAGCTACTTCTACTGGTAAAGAAGTGTGTTTTGAGTGGATTTCGTGGTGAAATTCCGTAGTTCTGTTTCCTGTGACAGAACGAGTGGTTGAAGAAGTTTATGTTGTTAGCATTCGTTGCCGGCAACGTATGGTAGGGGTGTTTGTCTATATATACATACTGTATAGGCTACGCTCGTGTGAATTTATTCCACTTTAGCGTGGCCTCTCGTTTTGTTACATTTCAGCATTGTTGACAATTGGTACTTGCTACTCCATCTTGGCTGCCATTGTTGACCTTGCCCCTTATCACTTTGCTGATTGTTTGATTACTGTTTGTCACTCGCCCTCGAGGACTGTGGACTTGAGTGCGAGCACTTTGTAATTAAAACGTTGTTTTATTTAATCCCAGATTCAGTGGTCTATCATCATTTGTTGTTGTTGAACATTATTTGCTTATTTGTGGTGTTTCCCCAAGACGTGATGGTTGGGTTTAGCTTGTAAACCCTTTATTCTAATTGTTCTCCCCTTTTGGACGAATACTTCGTTCCTTTTGGGTGAGTCTCCAGCAGTTAGAGTAATTATAACGCGACACAATCCATTAAAGGCATCTGATGATAGAGTAGAACTCGTACAGGCCGGTACTGGCAAACTTCCCAATGCTGGCTTACATTTCCACCAGGAGTTCATTAAGTGCACTACAGCGTGCCTTCACTGCCCTCACAGGTTCTCGGATTTTCTCCTGGGTGGGAAGAGGCATTGCGAGTTGAGAGGTTTGCCCAGTCATGCAACTCTAGACTCTGTGCAGCTGCGAACGCTACGGTCGCCAGCCAGAAGGGACAGCAGTGGAGTATCTTGCCCATTGAACTAGAAATGATACCAGGGGAGTGTATTCAGTGTTTGCACATGGTTGCGAATTGGAGAACAGGTTCCAAATTCCAGATGAGGGTGGATCACATGGTATACGCTGTAAGCTTTCAAAACGAGAAAAGAAACAGGAACAGCTTGTGAAAAAACTGGAACACATGCCATGACTCAGAGTTTGCGCATCACATGTGTTGCAGCAACACCAGCAGCTCTGACGTGTGAATTCTGTAGGTGCCATTGTAAATGGCAGAGGGGACCATGAGGTCAAAAAAGTACCTCGGAAATCTCACTTTGTCGGGGGTTTTCTGTCCTTGAACTTCAACAAAATCCGGGGGGGGGGGGGGGGGGTGGATGCTGTTCATATACATATTTTGGTCACAATTTCTATTCTGCATCTGCAAGAAGTAAAATCAACATCTTTCTGCTTACGATTTTTCTGAATTGAGCCACAAATGTAGTGCGACCATATCGACTTCCAACCACCAGACTCCCCTCTGTATATCGTACGACTGTTTGCATATGGGATATCAGTCTTCTGCCTGATCTTTTGTCCACTCTCTGAATCACTGAAAAGTTACCGTGCTACAGAGCAAAGCGAATGGACACACTCTGTTCAGTGAGTATTCCGCCTCTGCTGCAGCTTCTGTGGCCAGAAGAAGGAGTCCAACATCCGCAGCTACAACCACACCGTGATGATCAAGCTGCACAGCAACACGGCAGTGGGGGGGAAGTTCAAGATCCTGGCAGACCTGGTGGACCGTGAGTTCCCTGTGTGGACGTGTCCTGTTTCCATGGAGACACGGCTCTGTCCAAGTCTTTTCCACCGTCGTCTTCAGCGTGGAGTCGTGGCTCCCTGCAAAGCCTTGACCACAGCCATACACGGCTTGACCACAGCCATACATGGCTTGACTACAGCCATATACGGCTTGACCAGTCCTACACTGCTTGACCACAGCCATACAAAGCTTGACCACAGCCACACAGGGCTTGACCACAGCCATACACGGCTTGACCACAGCCATACACGGCTTGACCACAGCCATACACGGCTTGACCACAGTCATACATGGTTTGACCACAGCCACACAGGGATTGACCACAGTCATACACTGTTTGACCACAGCCATACACGGCTTGACCACAGTCATACACTGCTTGACCAAAGTCATACACGGCTTGATCACAGTAATACACTGCTTGACCACAGTCATACACGCCTTGACCACAGCCATACAGGGCTTGACCAAAGTCATACACGGCTTGACCACAGTCTTGTCGCTTTTCTTTTGGTTGTTACTGTAAGGTCAATTCGGCTTTGTTAGGAAGACACATTCACGTAGGAAGTGAAGGACATTGCCTTTGACCAGAACTAAGTGCTAACGTTCAGCATTTCTTTTATGGTTGTGAGGGGGGGAGAGAGAGAGATAGATAGAGAGAGAGAGAGAGAGAGAGAGAGAGAGAGAGAGAGAGAGAGAGAGAGAGAGAGAGAGAGAGAGAGAGATGGGGGGGGGGATGGGGAGAGGGGGAAAGAACTAGACATTCGTCTCGTTTCTACTTTTCCAACTACATGCAATTGTCACAGAACACATCGCTATCTCCTGGTTTCATGTCGCATACCTTTTGGAGGATTGATGTTGCATGACATTCAGTCAAGAAATGTACAATTTTACCATGGATTTGTGGTTTAGCTACTTTATTTTCTACATGTATGTGTGTTTCAGAAAAAGATAAATGACTGCAACATACCATTTGGAAATAAACATCTAATAGCGTTTAGGCCCAAAATATGTATTTCAGGTCAAATTTTGCGTGGTTTTGGATTATAGAGAATGCGCGTTGAGACACGGGTTCTAAAGCAGTTTTTAAAAAAAAACATTTTTATGTTGGAAGCGAATTCACTCATTGCATACTGTAAACCTGGTGTAATTACGTTTTCTCGTCTCCTACAAATGCAAGTGGGGACTTTACCTGGTTAAGCAAAATCCTTCTTGCCCTTGTGCGACACGGTCAGGGATGACACCATCTTATGACCCACTGCAGCGGCCAAGCACTGCTACAACATGGCGGACAGAGGCGCCTCCTACCAGGGCAAGGTGAACGTCACTCGCGACTTCCGGGGCTGCCTGCCCTGGAGCCAGGTGGCGACCTGTGACTACAGCCTCTTCAACCAGAGGTGACCTCAACTGTTTCTGTCTGTGTAGCTCTGTGTGGCAGTTTCAGTACTGCATCGTGTCCGTGTAGCTCTGTGTGGCAGTTTCAGCACTGCACCGTGTCCGTGTAGCACTGTGTGTCAGTTTCAGTACTGCACCGTGTCCGTGTAGCTGTGTGTGGGAGTTTCAGTACTGCATCGTGTCCGTGTAGCTGTGTGTGGCAGTTTCAGCACTGCACCGTGTCCGTGTAGCTCTGTGTGGCAGTTTCAGTACTGCACCGTGTCCGTGTAGCTGTGTGTGGCAGTTTCAGTACTGCACCGTGTCCGTGTAGCTCTGTGTGGGAGTTTCAGTACTGCGCCGTGTCCGTGTAGCTGTGTGTGGGAGTTTCAGTACTGCGCCGTGTCCGTGTAGCTGTGTGTGGCAGTTTCAGTACTGCATCGTGTCCGTGTAGCTGTGTGTGGCAGTTTCAGTACTGCACCGTGTCCGTGTAGCTCTGTGTGGGAGTTTCAGTACTGCGCCGTGTCCGTGTAGCTGTGTGTGACAGTTTCAGTACTGCATCGTGTCCGTGTAGCTGTGTGTGGGAGTTTCAGTACTGCATCGTGTCCGTGTAGCTCTGTGTGGCAGTTTCAGTACTGCATCGTGTCCGTGTAGCTGTGTGTGACAGTTTCAGCACTGTACCGTGTCCGTGCAGCTCTGTGTGGTAGTTTCATTACTGCACCGTGTCCGTGTAGCTGTGTGTGACAGTTTCAGTACTACATCGTGTCCGTGTAGCTGTGTGTGACAGTTTCATTACTGCACCGTGTCCGTGTAGCTGTGTGTGGGAGTTTCATTACTGCACCGTGTCCGTGTAGCTGTGTGTGACAGTTTCATTACTGCACCGTGTCCGTGTAGCTGTGTGTGGGAGTTTCATTACTGCACCGTGTCCATGTAGCTCTGTGTGGGAGTTTCATTACTGCACCGTGTCCATGTAGCTGTGTGTGACAGTTTCAGTACTGCATCGTGTCCGTGTAGCTGCGTGTGGCAGTTTCAGCACTGCACCGTGTCCGTGCAGCTCTTAGTGGCAGTTTCAGTTCTGCACCGTGTCCGTGTAGCTGTGTGTGGCAGTTTCAGCACTGCACCGTGTCCGTGTAGCTCTGTGTGGCAGTTTCAGTACTGCACTGTGTCCATGTAGCCCTTTGTGGCAGTTTCAGTACTGCACCGTGTCCGTGTAGCTCTGTGTGGCAGTTTCAGTACTGCACCGTGTCCATGTAGCTGTGTGTGGCAGTTTCAGTACTGCACCGTGTCCGTGTAGCTGTGTGTGACAGTTTCAGTACTGCACCGTGTCCATGTAGCTCTGTGTGACAGTTTCAGCACTGCACCGTGTCCGTGTAGCTGTGTGTGGCAGTTTCAGTACTGTACGGTGTCCGTGTAGCTCTGTGTGGCAGTTTCAGTACTGCACTGTGTCCGTGTAGCTGTGTGTGGCAGTTTCAGTACTGCATCGTGTCCGTGTAGCTCTGTGTGGCAATTTCAGCACTGCACCGTGTCCGTGTAGCTCTGTGTGGCAGTTTCAGCACTGCACCGTGTCCGTGTAGCTCTGTGTGACAGTGTCAGTACTGCACCGTGTCCGTGTAGCTGTGTGTGACAGTTTCAGTACTGCACCGTGTCCGTGTAGCTGTGTGTGGCAGTTTCAGTACTGCATCGTGCCCGTGTAGCTCTGCGTGACAGTTTCAGTACTGCACCGTGTCCGTGTAGCTGTGTGTGACAGTTTCAGTACTGCACCGTGTCCGTGTAGCTGTGTGTGACAGTTTCAGCACTGCACCGTGTCCGTGTAGCTCTGTGTGGCAGTTTCAGTACTGCATCGTGTCCGTGTAGCTGTGTGTGGCAGTTTCAGTACTGCACCGTGTCCGTGTAGCTCTGTGTGGCAGTTTCAGTACTGCATCGTGTCCGTGTAGCTGTGTGTGGGAGTTTCAGTACTGCATCGTGTACATGTAGCTCTGTGTGACAGTTTCAGCACTGCACCGTGTCCATAGGAGAGAAACACATCACGTGTGGAGGTGTATATCAATGCCCTTGGCTGCATGCCTCTTTTCTCGCGTTTGACTCCAGTCAGACTTGTCACTCACGCGGTGACGCAGGCTGCAGCACGTTTGGCAGTCAGCCCACCTCTGTCGAGCATGTTGTGACACGCGATGTGTCACATGTTAAACGCCGCCCAAGGGAGTTAACTCTAGGTGCTTTTTTCTATAGTAATTGTCTACATCTGTACTCGTCAACCTTCAAACGCGTGAAATAACTAAACCATCACGATACTCCCTCATACGAAGTAACATGTATCTTGCATATTTCAATAATTTAAAGAGGGATTATTCAATTCCTGTATCACTATCAGCTACAGATTCATTCTCGGATTCGTTGTCTCATCAAAGTTCGCTTCATACACGCCTCACGGATTGAATCAGACAAACTACCATCAAACAGCTTCGATCACCATTCAACACGATGTTTTCTGGTATCATGGACTGTATCATCACATGTGTGAACTCATTTTCGACGGGTCTGATTTGATTTTTTGCGGTATTGTCCATGTTCCAATGTGAATGGGTATTTTCTTTCGTGGTACCTTGGTCAGCGTGTTTCAGCATAATGTTTCAGCAGCGGACAAGCAAACCTTTACTCGTCGATTTTTTTCTTTTACTTTTGAGAGACACTGGTTAGTCTTTCAGCTTCCTTGGGAGTCTTCCTGTCCCATTTCGGTTTTTATCATCTGCATAACAGCTCTGACCTGGTGATGCTCCTGATAGTATTGCTCACATCTCGCTCTTTGTCTCTGTCTCTCTCTCTGTCTCTCTCTGTCTCTCTCTCTGTCTCTGTCTCTCTCTGTCTCTGTCTCTCTCTGTCTCTGTCTCTCTCTCTGTCTCTTACTCTCTCTCTCTGTGTCTCTTTCTGTCTGTCTCTGTCTCTCTCTCTGTCTCTCTGTTTCTATCTGTCTCTCTGTCTCTGTCTCTCTGTCTCTATGTCTGTCTTTCTGACTCTCTGTCTCTCTCTGTCTCTCTCTGTCTCTCTGTCTCTCTCTGTGTCTATCTGTCTCTGTGTCTATCTGTCTCTGTCTTTCTGACTCTCTCTCACTCTCTCTCTCTCTCTCTCTCTGTGTGTCTCTCTGTCTCTCTCTGTCTCTCTCTCTCTCTCTCTCTCTCTCTCTCTCTCTCTCTCTCTCTCTCTCTCAAACCACTGTTCCTTCAACTGCAGGGCCACCTCAGCTCCCCTGGAAGGCAACTACTGCCGTAACCCTGACAACGCCCTCCGTCCCTGGTGTTACTATTACAACAGGGAAGGCGCCTGTGAGCGCTACTACTGTGACGTGTGCCAGCTGGGTGAGTCTGCTGATACGTGGAGATGGCCGAGTCCGTTCTATCATCCTCACTTGTTTAGGCTATTTCCTGTATATCTGTATTTGGACAAAAGTCGAAACAAGAGAAACTGTTGGAGCAAAAACACTAACCACAGACTACAGTTCATTCAAAACTAATCCTTCGCAGCACCACCACCCGCGCGCATCGCCAACCAGTCGGGCGTGTACCTGTCACACAGTTCCCACACGGCGTTTTTGACTCAAGCCAAACTCTGTTGAAAAAAACAACAGCAGTGCTTATGGTCCAGGGATAAAAGCACCGCATAACATGTGGGTGGGGTGAGAGTAGGTGGGACAACTGATATCCTGAGTGATCGTTGTGGGAAACACTTATAACTGCAGTTTTCCACAGTGTTCCGTGTCCAAGTAGAACACTGTCAGCCCCAGATTCGGCAGTCGGCGGAACGATGCGAAAGATTATTCCTTTAGAGTTCATGCAAAATGTATCTTACACTTCACTGATTCTGTTGTATCCTGACGTCCTTATCTTCACACAACACTGTGCGGGTGTGTCACTGTGGTTGTGACGATGCATGGTGTGCTGGTGTCCCCAGAGGAGCGCTACGACACGTACCCAGACTGCCAGGAGCTGAATTCCAAGGGCTTCTGCCAGGGAGACAGCAAGGAGGTCATGCAGGGCTGCGCCAAGACCTGCCAAGACGTCCTGGCCTTCCCCGCGGTGGAACCACGTACGTTTCTCCACTCTGCAGAACAGTGGTAGAAATAAACATTGGAAATATTTTCCGATCCAGCCTGCACTCAATGAGAAAATCTTTAAAAGGTATATTTGTCAAAATTCATACGTAAACACACAGGCTTTGCATGTTACCCTGGCGAAAAAAACCCATAAGAGTGTTTTCGCTCCTATCTTCGGGTCCAGTCAGTACTAATCTACAGAAACTAATTTTTAAACAATCTGAATTGCTGACAGGCTGTCTCCGACAATGCTATAGTACACGTGTCCAGATTCAAAGGTCCTACTGTAGAATCTACTTCACACAGGAATGTGGTTTTTGCAAAATCTTGGCCGGTAATGAACTCGACACAAAACTGCTAGGCAGGAGAAGAGAGTGTGGAGGAGCTGCAACAGAGCATGGGAGCTGCGGAAAATGATAATTTCACCAGGTTGTGGAGAGGCGATATGCTAGAAAACACTATACAGTCTCTGCTCTGAGCAGTAGAAGCTGTATGGCCATGTGTGAGTGGTGCGACTGGATGTAGCAGTGCGGCGGAATACCAGCAGGTTGGAACTGGATTTGGCATGACATGAGTGGTGTGGACGAACCGCCATGAACTGTGGTGGAGGGCGGTGCAAATGTGGCCTGAAGGCAGGCAGTGCAGAAGAAAACCGTAAAAAGATAAAGCGATAGACGGCAATGCTGAGGTAGATTTATCATGTGTGCAAAGAACTACCAATGTCCATGACCTCCTCATGTGACCTTAGTCACGTGACAAATTATCTTGTCCCCAGCCAAGACGTGCACCAATCCCTGCGCTGCGGAGGGCGGGGCACTGGTTGGGGCGGGGCAGGACTCCTACCGGGCGGGAGATGTGGTCACGTGCCGCTGCCAAAATGGCGGCCTGCCAATCCACACCACCTGTCTGACTGACGGCTCCTGGTCCATCCCCCCAACTGGCTACGTGTGTGGAGGTGAGGCGTGCTGTACAAACACACCAATACCGCAATCAGAGCGTGTCGGGTCTTGCCAACTACACAGGCCACAGCTTGGCATTTCTTCTCCCTGATTCGTCCCCTGTGTGCAGTGTTGCAGTCTGTCCATCCAATGCGTTTGTTTTCTTTTTCCACAGTAATTGTCCAGCTTTGTATTTCCTTTCCATGACCTTTTGCAACCAACCTCTCTCTCTCTCTCTCTCTCTCTCTCTCTCTCTCTCTCTCTCTCTCTCTCTCACTCTCTCTCACTATCTCTCTCTCACTAACTCTCACTTTCTCTCTCTCTCTCACTCACTCTCTCTCACTCTCACTCTCACTCTCACACTCTCTCCCCCCCTCTCTTTCTCTCCATATATCTGTCCATCCATCCATCTGTCCATCCATCCACCCACCCACGCACCCACCCACCCACCCGTCCATTTGTCCGTGCGTCCGTCCGTCTGTCCGTCCGTCAGTCAAACAGCCTGCCTGCCTGTCTGTCTGTTTGTCTGTCTGTCTGTCTGTCTGTCTGTCTGTCTGTCTGTCTGTCTGTCTGTCTGTCTGTCTGTCTGTCTGTCTGTCTGTCTGTCTGTCTGTCTGTGTGTCTGTCTGTCTGTCTGTCTGTCTGTCTGTCTGTCTGTCTGTCTGTCTGTCTGTCTGTCTGTCTGTCTGTGTGTCTGTCTCTCTCACTCACACACACACACACTCACATGGACACACACACAAACACACACACACACACACACACACACACACACACACACACACACACTCACACACTCACACACACACACTCACGCGCGAGCGCGTGCGCGCGCGCACACACACACACACACATACATACATACACAGAGCATATGATAATGAACATTATTTCCACGACCATGCCATCTCTCTAATAAAATGGCTAATTCACTAGCTGACTCACTCGTTTGCTCACGTACTTACTCGCACTCTTCCTCACTCATTTGTTCATTAACTCGCTCTCTCACTCGCTCGCTCACTTACTCACTATCTCACTAGCTCACTCACTCAATCTCGCACTCACTCACTCACTCACTCGCTCACTCACTCACTCACTCGCTCGCTCACTCACTCACTCACTCACTCACTCACTCACTCACTCACTCACTCACTCACTCACTCACTCACTCACTCACTCACTCACTCACTCACTCACTCACTCACTCACTCACTCACTCACTCACTCACTCACTCACTCACTCACTCACTCACTCACTCACTCACTCACTCACTCACTCACTCACTCACTCATCCACCCCAAACCCACCCACGCATTCGCTCACCCGCTCACCCGCTCACCCGCTCACCCGCTCACCCGCTCACTCGCTCACCCGCTCACTCGCTCACCCGCTCACTCGCTCACCCGCTCGCTTGCTCACGCACTTTTTTCAAACAGCTTGCCCCTTTGGATGGCCTCGCCACCAGGACCACTGCTACACGTACCTCTACCAGCGTCAAAGACTGGTGCACGCCGAGAGAACGTGCGCGGCTCTAGGGGGGATGGTGGCCACTGCCAAGACCCAGGAGGAAACACTCCTCATCCGATCCATCGCGTGAGTTGCCTCCCTTCTCTCACCGTAATGGCCGCCCTGCATTTGGGGAGGACGAAGAAAACTAAGGGTCATCTGGAAGGAAAGGGACATGATGTTTGCAGGATGAAAATACATCAAGCAAATGAAAAAAGCCCAGCGTTCAGAGAGAAAGACAGACAGACAGACGGACGGACGGACGAACGGGACGGACGGACGGACGAACGGGACGGACGGACAGACAGACACACATACACATACACATACACATACCCCTCTTTCGATTAAGTCTGCTGCGTGTTATCCCGGTAATTTTTCGCCTTCTCTTGTTTGATTGTATTGTCTTTTATATTTCGTGCTTTGCGCAGGTTTGATATGGTGTGTTAGCTTATCAGCGCAACGTTAGGTTTTGTGGTACTTTATTTCTAAGTGCAATTTGTGTATATCTGTTAATCCTTATAGGCTAGACTCTATTTTTGCACTTCTATTTAGTTACTTTGTGATACAGGTGGATTTCGTTGCTGGGCATCGGACATTACGTCATTAGTGGTGCGACGTCAGATTTGGCAGACTCGTTCGCACATAGCCTTTTACTTCACTGAAGAAGGAGCCTACTTGGCCCCGAAAGCTCTGAAATACAATTTTGAAGTTGGACAAAAGTCTCCAGTACTTCTTTTCTACTCGTTTACGAGTCCAACACCGGCCTCCTGTTTTCTACACATACACACAGACAGACAGACAGACATACACACAGACAGACACACACACACACACACATACACACACATACACACAGACTGGCAGGCAGACACACACACACACACAGACAGACAGACGGACAGACAGACGGACACGACAGGACACGACAGGACACGACAGGACACGACAGACCAGAAAGACCACACAGACCAGACAGACCAGACAGACCAGACAGACCAGACAGACCGGACCAGACCAGACCGGACCAGAAAAGACCAGACGGACCAGACCAGACCGGACCAGAAAAGACCAGACGGACCAGACCAGACCGGACCAGACAGACCGGACCAGACAGACCGGACCAGACAGACCGGACCAGACAGACCGGACTAGACAGATACACACACACACACACACGTGGGCACACATACACGTGTACACATGCACGTGGACAGAAGTTACACTGGTTGAACATTATCGCTGCTCCCTTAAATCAAACGCCGGAGGGAAATGTGCACATGAGGACATGGACAATCACGAAGAAGCATAACAGGTTGCCAGAGCAAGCGAAGTGAACATTTCCCTAGTTGTTTGCCTCTGCCATATTGCCTACAGAGATGCAATAAGTCAGTTCTAGTCCCCAATCCACAGGGATATTTCTACAAAGGAGTGAAGCCAGGTACCTGTGAGGGATGTGATGGCATACTGTGATGCGATTATCTCTAGTATTTGGCCGTGCAGGAGAAAACAAGGCCAACAATGACGAAATAAGGTAATTCACCCACGATGTTATTCATTCATTCACGCATATTCCAGAAGAAAAAAAACACAGCTTGGTCATAAAGGAAATCTTTTCTTTCTTTTTTTACAGTAACGTAAACATCATGAAAATGCAGACGTGACTTAATATGCTAAGAGCTTTAAACCGCGTTTTCTCAGAAATTTTGTTCCGCATTTTATCCTTGTTTCTTCTGCACTGCAACGTATCTTGTTGGAAACTACCCGGGGAGTGGAGTTGGTGCTGGCACCTCACTGTGTACGTCCTGTCTGTAGCTGTGTTGGTGCTGGCACCACTGTGTACGACCTGTCTGTAGCTGTGTTGGTGCTGGCACCTCTGTGTACGTCCTGTCTGTGGCTGTGTTGGTGCTGGCACCTCTGTGTACGTCCTGTCTGTAGCTGTGATGGTGCTGGCACCTCTGTGTACGTCCTGTCTGTAGCTGTGTTGGTTCTGGCACCTCTGTGTACGACCTGTCTGTAGCTGTGTTGGTGCTGGCATCTCTGTGTACGTCCTGTCTGTAGCTGTGTTGGTGCTGGCACCTCTGTGTACGTCCTGTCTGTATCTGTGTTGGTGCTGGCACCTCTGTGTACGTCCTGTCTGTAGCTGTGTTGGTGCTGGCAGCTCTGTGTACGTCCTGTCTGTAGCTGTGTTGGTGCTGGCACCTCTGTGTACGTCCTGTCTGTAGCTGTGTTGGTGCTGGCACCTCTGTGTACGTCCTGTCTGTAGCTGTGTTGGTGCTGGCACCTCTGTGTACGTCCTGTCTGTATCTGTGTTGGTGCTGGCACCTCTGTGTACGTCCTGTCTGTAGCTGTGTTGGTGCTGGCAGCTCTGTGTACGTCCTGTCTGTAGCTGTGTTGGTGCTGGCACCTCACTGTGTACGTCCTGTCTGTAGCTGTGTTGGTGCTGGCACCCCTGTGTACGTCCTGTCTGTAGCTGTGTTGGTTCTGGCACCTCACTGTGTACGTCCTGTCTGTAGCTGTGTTGGTGCTGGCACCTCTGTGTACGTCCTGTCTGTAGCTGTGTTGGTTCTGGCACCTCACTGTGTACGTCCTGTCTGTAGCTGTGTTGGTTCTGGCACCTCGTCCTGTCTGTAGTTGTGTTGGTGCTGACACCTCTGTGTACGTCCTGTCTGTAGCTGTGTTGGTGCTGGCACCTCTGTGTACGTCCTGTCTGTAGCTGTGTTGGTGCTGGCACCTCTGTGTACGTCCTGTCTGTAGCTGTGTTGGTGCTGGCACCTCTGTGTACGTCCTGTCTGTAGCTGTGTTGGTGCAGGCACCTCACTGTGTACATCCTGTCTGTAGCTGTGATGGTGCTGGCACCCCTGTGTACGTCCTGTCTGTAGCTGTGTTGGTGCTGGCACCCCTGTGTACGTCCTGTCTGTAGCTGTGTTGGTGCTGGCACCTCACTGTGTACGTCCTGTCTGTAACTGTGTTGCTGCTGGCACCTCTGTGTACGTCCTGTCTGTAGCTGTGTTGGTGCTGGCACCCCTGTGTACGTCCTGTCTGTAGCTGTGTTGGTGCTGGCACCTCACTGTGTACGTCCTGTCTGTAGCTGTGTTGGTGCTGGCACCTCTGTGTACGTCCTGTCTGTAGCTGTGTTGGTGCAGGCACCTCACTGTGTACATCCTGTCTGTAGCTGTGATGGTGCTGGCAACCCTGTGTACGTCCTGTCTGTAGCTGTGTTGGTGCTGGCACCTCTGTGTACGTCCTGTCTGTAGCTGTGTTGGTTCTGGCACCTCACTGTGTACGTCCTGTCTGTAGCTGTGTTGGTGCTGGCACCCCTGTGTACGTCCTGTCTGTAGCTGTGTTGGTGCTGGCACCCCTGTGTACGTCCTGTCTGTAGCTGTGTTGGTGCTGGCACCTCTGTGTACGTCCTGTCTGTAGCTGTGTTGGTGCTGGCACCTCACTGTGTACGTCCTGTCTGTAGCTGTGTTGGTGCTGGCACCTCACTGTGTACGTCCTGTCTGTAGCTGTGTTGGTGCTGGCACCTCTGTGTACGTCCTGTCTGTAGCTGTGTTGGTGCTGGCACCCCTGTGTACGTCCTGTCTGTAGCTGTGTTGGTGCAGGCACCTCACTGTGTACATCCTGTCTGTAGCTGTGTTGGTGCTGGCACCCCTGTGTACGTCCTGTCTGTAGCTGTGTTGGTGCTGGCACCCCTGTGTACGTCCTGTCTGTAGCTGTGTTGGTGCAGGCATCTCACTGTGTACATCCTGTCTGTAGCTGTGTTGGTGCTGGCCCCTCTGTGTACGTCCTGTCTGTAGCTGTGTTGGTGCTGGCACCCCTGTGTACGTCCTGTCTGTAGCTGTGTTGGTGCTGGCACCTCTGTGTACGTCCTGTCTGTAGCTGTGTTGGTGCTGGCACCCCTGTGTACGTCCTGTCTGTAGCTGTGTTGGTGCTGGCACCTCCTGTGTACGTCCTGTCTGTAGCTGTGTTGGTGCTGGTACCTCTGTGTACGTCCTGTCTGTAGCTGTGTTGGTGCTGGCATCTCTGTGTACGTCCTGTCTGTAGCTGTGTTGGTGCTGGCACCCCTGTGTACGTCCTGTCTGTAGCTGTGTTGGTGCTGGCACCTCTGTGTACGTCCTGTCTGTAGCTGTGTTGGTGCTGGCACCTCACTGTGTACGTCCTGTCTGTAGTTGTGTTGGTGCTGGCACCTCTGTGTACGTCCTGTCTGTAGCTGTGTTGTGCTGGCACCTCTGTGTACGTCCTGTCTGTAGCTGTGTTGGTGCTGGCACCCCTGTGTACGTCCTGTCTGTAGCTGTGTTGGTGCTGGCACCTCACTGTGTACGTCCTGTCTGTAGCTGTGTTGGTGCTGGCACCTCACTGTGTACGACCTGTCTGTAGCTGTGTTGGTGCTGGCACCTCTGTGTACGTCCTGTCTGTAGCTGTGTTGGTGCTGGCACCTCTGTGTACGTCCTGTCTGTAGCTGTGTTGGTGCTGGCACCTCACTGTGTACGTCCTGTCTGTAGCTGTGTTGGTGCTGGCACCTCTGTGTACGTCCTGTCTGTAGCTGTGTTGGTGCTGGCACCTCACTGTGTACGTCCTGTCTATAGCTGTGTTGGTGCTGGCACCTCACTGTGTACGTCCTGTCTGTAGCTGTGTTGGTGCTGGCACCTCTGTGTACGTCCTGTCTGTAGCTGTGTTGGTGCTGGCACCTCTGTGTACGTCCTGTCTGTAGCTGTGTTGGTGCTGGCACCTCACTGTGTACGACCTGTCTGTAGCTGTGTTGGTGCTGGCACCTCTGTGTACGTCCTGTCTGTAGCTGTGTTGGTGCTGGTACCTCACTGTGTACGTCCTGTCTGTAGCTGTGTTGGTGCTGGCACTTCTGTGTACGTCCTGTCTGTAGCTGTGTTGGTGCTGACACCTCTGTGTACGTCCTGTCTGTAGCTGTGTTGGTGCTGGCACCTCACTGTGTACGACCTGTCTGTAGCTGCGTTGGTGCTGGCACCTCTGTGTACGCCCTGTCTGTAGCTGTGTTGGTGCTGGCACCTCTGTGTACGTCCTGCCTGTAGCTGTGTTGGTGCTGGCATCTCTGTGTACGTCCTGGCTGTAGTTGCGTTGGTGCTGGCACCTCTGTGTACGTCCTGTCTGTAGCTGTGTTGGTGCTGGCACCTCTGTGTACGTCCTGTCTGTAGCTGTGTTGGTGCTGGCACCCCTGTGTACGTCCTGTCTGTAGCTGTGTTGGTGCTGGCACCTCTGTGTACGTCCTGCCTGTAGCTGTGTTGGTGCTGGCATCTCTGTGTACGTCCTGCCTGTAGTTGCGTTGGTGCTGGCACCTCTGTGTACGTCCTGTCTGTAGCTGTGTTGGTGCTGGCACCCCTGTGTACGTCCTGTCTGTAGCTGTGTTGGTGCTGGCACCCCTGTGTACGTCCTGTCTGTAGCTGTGTTGGTGCTGGCACCTCTGTGTACGCCCTGTCTGTAGCTGTGTTGGCGCTGGCATCTCTGTGTACGTCCTGTCTGTATCTGTGTTGGTGCTGGCACCTCTGTGTACGTCCTGCCTGTAGCTGTGTTGGTGCTAGCACCTCTGTGTACGTCCTGTCTGTAGCTGTGTTGGTGCTAGCACCTCTGTGTACGTCCTGTCTGTGTCTGTGTTGGTGCTAGCACCTCTGTGTACGTCCTGTCTGTAGCTGTGTTGGTGCTAGCACCTCTGTGTACGTCCTGTCTGTAGCTGTGTTGGTGCTGGCACCTCTGTGTACGTCCTGTCTGTAGCTGTGTTGGTGCTGGCACACCTGTGTACGTCCTGTCTGTAGCTGTGTTGGTGCTAGCACCTCTGTGTACGTCCTGTCTGTAGCTGTGTTGGTGCTGGTACCTCTGTGTACGTCCTGTCTGTAGCTGTGTTGGTGCTGGCACCTCTGTGTACGTCCTGTCTGTAGCTGTGTTGGTGCTGGCACCTCTGTGTACGTCCTGTCTGTAGCTGTGTTGGTGCTGGCACACCTGTGTACGTCCTGTCTGTAGCTGTGTTGGTGCTGGCACCTCTGTGTACGTCCTGTCTGTAGCTGTGTTGGTGCTAGCACCTCTGTGTACGTCCTGTCTGTAGCTGTGTTGGTGCTGGTACCTCTGTGTACGTCCTGTCTGTAGCTGTGTTGGTGCTGGCACCTCTGTGTACGTCCTGTCTGTAGCTGTGTTGGTGCTGGCACCTCTGTGTACGTCCTGTCTGTAGCTGTGTTGGTGCTGGCACCTCACTGTGTACGTCCTGTCTGTAGCTGTGTTTATGCTGGCACCTCTGTGTACGTCCTGTCTGTAGCTGTGTTGGTGCAGGCACCTCTGTGTACGTCCTGTCTGTAGCTGTGTTGGTGCTGGCACCTCACTGTGTACGTCCTGTCTGTAGCTGTGTTGGTGCAGGCACCTCTGTGTACGTCCTGTCTGTAGCTGTGTTGGTGCTGGCCCCTCTGTGTACGTCCTGTCTGTAGCTGTGTTGGTGCTAGCACCTCTGTGTACGTCCTGTCTGTATCTGTGTTGGTGCTGGCACCTCTGTGTACGTCCTGTCTGTAGCTGTGTTAGTGCTGGCACCTCTGTGTACGTCCTGTCTGTATCTGTGTTGGTGCTGGCACCTCACTGAGTACGTCCTGCCTGTAGCTGTGTTGGTGCTGGCATCTCTGTGTACGTCCTGCCTGTAGTTGTGTTGGTGCTGGCACCTCACTGTGTACGACCTGTCTGTAGCTGTGTTGATGCCAGGCGACAGTAAAGGACCGGTCAAAAGACCCAGTGATCAGGGAGTATAGTGTAGAGCAATTAACGACGCGATATAGGTAGATGGTAGCTTTGTAAAACCAAAACCATTTCCCTAATGTATGATGGCCGTCAACCTGAGCAGACCCAGCGATGACGTAGATAGAGAGCAGCAACTCTTGTTTACAGGGAGCCGTTCGAGGATGTGTGGATTGGACTGAACGACACACAGGTGGAGAAAAGCTTCGTGTGGGCAGACGGATCGCCACTGGACGCTGGCTCTGCACGATGGGCCAAAGGTAGAGTGACGTCACTTCCGTGGGACTGCTCCTGGTGGTGGTGATGGATGTGCTGGCAGGGGTGGTAGTGTGTCGATGTTGATGTTATTTGGAGAGGGTGATGGAGGTAGATATGATGGTGGTGGTGTTGGATGTGCTGGTAGGGTTGGTAGTTGTGGCGATGATGATGTTATTTGGAGAGGGTGATGGAGGTGGATATGATGGTGGTGGTGATGGATTTGATGGTAGCGGTGGTAGTGGTGGCGATGATGATGTTATTTGGAGGGGGGGGTGGAGGTGGATATTATATTGGTGATGATGTTTATGTTATTTTGAGGGGGTGATAGAGGTGGATATGATGGTGGTGGTGATACTGGAAGTATTAGGGTTATTCATGGTGGCATTGAATATGGCGCATCATGCCTACTGTCGATTTTGATATGTTGCATTACTAGAGACACTTTCATGCTCCTATTGATGATGAAAAACATTTTAGAATCAAAATATATTATGCAAAGTTGTACGCAATTGACTTGTGCATACTGGGGAATGAAAAGAAAAACGGGCAAACTATGAGACGTTATTCAAAAAATGACATTTTGTGTCATGTCTATAACTGTCCACACACCACTCTTGATTGAATGCATACACGAAAAATCATTTTGTACGCCGCACATCTACGTTCATCTTCAGACACAGGCTAAAAATGGCCACATATCAACATTTTATAGCAATCTCAAACTGACAACAGGCTGCCTGCCCACTAAAGTGGAGTCTGGCGTCGTTTGGCTTGAGGCACAATGCAACTTTATACGTGGTGCAAAGTCACGTTTTGAGACGTTCCCTGGACGTTCCCATGCTGTGATGCAATGAATAGAAAGCAGTCAAAATACATGAGACAGTGGTATACATACAGGAGCACATTCACAGACAGACATTCATACAGACACACATACAGGCAGACACACAGACACACATGGAGACATACAGTCAGGCAGACATACAGACAGATTCACGTACAAACACACGTGCAGACACACGGACAGGTACACGGGTAGACGAAGAGAGAGTGAGGTGATGTGGAAGAAATGGAAACACGAGGGCCATGGAAAGGTCAAGGACATTAAATACCCGAAAAAACTTTGAAGAAGCTTGGCACAACAACCTAGGACCGAAAGATGAGACCGACGACACTGACGATGACATTGACTTCAACACTGACAATGATACTGACGATGATACTGGCGGTGACAATGACGATGACACTTACGGTGACAATGACGTTGACACTGACAATGATACTGACGATGATACTGGCGGTGACAATGACGATGACACTTACGGTGACAATGACGTGCACGTTGTGAATGACGATGGCGCTGATGATGACACTGACGTGACACTGACAATGACAATGACGATAACACTGACGATGACACCGACAATGACAATGAAAATGACACTGACGGTGACACTGATGATGACACTGACAATGACACTGACGGTGATAATGATCATGACGGTGATAATGACACTGACAATGACACTGATGGCGACACTGACTACGACAATAACACTGAAGACACTGACACTGACGGTGACAATGATGATAACACCGACGGTGACACTGACGATGACACTGACATTGACACTGAAGACAATGACAGTGACGATGACACTGACGATGACACTGACACTGACGATAACAGACTTACTGTTTCCCACAGACGAGCCAGGCCAGCACCGCTGTGTGTACCTGTACGGCTACCCTGACTACGTCTGGTACACAGGACGCTGTGACCACAGATGGGACGAACGGACTTTCGTCTGCAAAGTCCCTGCTGGTAGTAAGCATTCCTCTACTCAGACTCAAGCGTAGTGTCAGACTTCCCAGTCTGGGCATACACGCCAAGGCAGTTTCTTACGAAGCACGTGTTTGGCTGAATTGTCGCATCACTCACTAATGGTCGAGGATGTTTTGAAGCCATGTGTATTGACAACATGCATTGTTATGTAGTGATAATTACAGACGGAAACATTCTCTGGCATTTTCATTAAACTAGGTTGTTTTATTGTGCCCCTGTAGTCATGAATGGAAAAAGACAAATCGATGAATAAAGTGCACGAAAAAAATTCATATAATCTAGATCAAGCCCGATTTTGAACTTTTTAAAAAATTGGCTTGATATGATGTTCAGATAATGAATATGAATAATTGTCCAAAAAATGTTTCCTTTCTTTGCTCGATTAAACTATAATTTCTCTCTAGTTGTTTGTTTGGAGAAAAAAATGCTCAAACATACATTGATATTACAATTCTACAGCTACCAACAGAAATCGTCGATATGAGTCGAACTAACATCTGTAACTGTAAAGGTGTAACGTTAATGTTTTATTTTACATATGACACTTTTCATCCAAGACTTGGGTCTCAAACAGCTTTCCTCCTGTCTTTTCCACCTTGCAGCCCGTAGCTTATGTGCAGACCAGCGGTCAGACTGCGAGGCTGAGCTGGCCGCACGTCCCTCCATGTGTGTGGACTTCCCTGGCTTTGCTGCCCAGGACTGTGCCCGCACCTGTCGCGTCTGCCTGCACAGCGGCGGTGAGTGACACGGCTGTAGTGAGTGACACAGCTGTAGTGAGTGACACAGCTGTAGTGAATTACACGGCTGTAGTGAGTGACACAGCTGTAGTGAGTGACACAGCTGTAGTGAGTGACACGGTTGTAGTGAGTGACACAGCTGTAGTGAGTGACACAGCTGTAGTGAGTTACACGGCTGTAGTGAGTGACACGGCTGTAGTGAGTGACACGGCTGTATTGAGTCACACAACTGTAGTGAGTGACACGGCTTTAGTGAGTGACACAGCTGTAGTGAGTGACACGGCTGTAGTGAGTGACACGGCTGTAGTGAGTGACACGGCTGTAGTGAGTGACACGGCTGTAGTGAGTGTCACGGCTGTAGTGAGTGACACGGCTGTAGTGAGTGACACGGCTTTACTGAGTGACACGGCTGTAGTGAGTGACACGGCCGTAGTGAGTGACACGACTGTAGTGAGCGACACGACTGTTGTGAGTGACACAACTGTAGTGAGTCACACAACTGTAGTGAGTGACACAATTGTAGTGAGTGACACAACTGTTGTGTCACACAATTGTAATGAGTGACACAACTGTAGTGAGTCACACATCTGTAGTGAGTCACCTGGCTGTAGTGAACGACACAACTGTAGTGTGACACATCTGTAGTGACTGACACAGCTGTAGTGAGTGACACAATTGTAGTGAGCCACACAATTGTAGTGAGTCCCACGGCTGTAGTGAGTCACACGGCTGTAGCAAGCGACACAACTGTAGTGAGTGACACGACTGTAGTGAGTAACACAACCGTAGTGAGTGACACAACTGTAGTGTGTCACCCGCTGTAGTGAGTGACATGACTGTAGTGAATGACACAATTGTAGTGAGTGACACGACTGTAGTGAGTCACACAGCTGTAGTGAGTGACACAACTGTAGCGAGTCACACAGCTGTAGTGAGTGACACGACTGTAGCAAGTCACATAGCTGTAGTGAGTGACACAATTGTAGTGAGTGACACGATTGTAGTGAGTCATAGATCTGTAGTGAGTGACACAACTGTAGCGAGTCACACAGCTGTAGTGAGTGACACAACTGTAGCAAGTCACACAGCTGTAGTGAGTGACACAATTGTAGTGAGTGACACGATTGTAGTGAGTCATAGATCTGTAGTGAGTGACACAACTGTAGCGAGTCACACAACTGTGGTGAGTGACACGACAGTAGTGATTCACACAGCTGCAGAGAGTCTCAAAGCTGTAGTGAGTGACACGACTGTGGTGAGTCACACAACTATCGTTAGTCACACCACTATAGTGAGTCACACAGCTGTGGTGAGTGACACAATTGTAGTGAGTGACACGACTGTGGTGAGTCACACAGCTGCAGCGAGTCACAAAGCTGTAGTGAGTGACACGACTGTAATGAGTCACACAACTATCGTTAGTCACACCACTATAGCGAGTCACACAGCTGTGGTGAGTGACACAATTGAAGTGAGTGACACAACTGTAGTGAGTGACACGACTGTTTTGAATGACAGGACCGTGATGAACGTAAGGACTGTAGTGAGTGCTGCAATAAGCGACAGGACTGCAGTAAGTGACAGGCCGGTAGTGAGTGAGAAGACTGTAGTGACGAGTCTGTGATTACAGGCCGGTAGTGAGTGAAAAGACTGTAGGGACGAGTCTGGGATTACAGGACGGTAGTGAGTGAAAGGACTGTAGTAACGAGTCTGTGATTACAGTACGGTAGTGAGTGAAAATACTGTAGTGACGAGTCTGTGATTACAGGCCGGTAGTGAGTGAGAAGACTGTAGTGACGAGTCTGTGATTACAGGACGGTAGTGAGTGAAAGGACTGTAGTGACGAGTCTGTGATTACAGTACGGTAGTGAGTGAAAATACTGTAGTGACGAGTCTGTGATTACAGGACGGTAGTGAGTGAGAAGACTGTAGTGACGAGTCTGTGATGACAGGACGGTAGTGAGTGAAAATACTGTTGTGACGAGTCTGTGATTACAGGACGGTAGTGAGTGAAAAGACTGTAGTGACGAGTCTGTGATTACAGTACGGTAGTGAGTGAAAATACTGTAGTGACGAGTCTGTGATTACAGGACGGTAGTGAGTGAAAATACTGTAGTGACGAGTCTGTGATGACAGGACGGTAGTGAGTGAAAATACTGTAGTGACGAGTCTGTGATTACAGGACGGTAGTGAGTGAAAAGACTGTAGTGACGAGTCTGTGATTACAGTACGGTAGTGAGTGAAAATACTGTAGTGACGAGTCTGTGATTAAAGGACGGTAGTGAGTGAAAATACTGTAGTGACGAGTCTGTGATGACAGGACGGTAGTGAGTGAAAATACTGTAGTGACGAGTCTGTGATTACAGGACGGTAGTGAGTGAAAATACTGTAGTGACGAGTCTGTGATGACAGGACGGTAGTGAGTGAAAATACTGTAGTGACGAGTCTGTGATGACAGGACGGTAGTGAGTGAAAGGACTGTAGTGACGAGTCTGTGATGACAGGACGGTAGTGAGTGAAAGGACTGTAGGGACAAGTCTGTGATTACAGGACGGTAGTGAGTGAAAAGACTGTAGTGACGAGTCTGTGATTACAGGACGGTAGTGAGTGAAAGGACTGTAGTGACGAGTCTGTGATTACAGGACGGTAGTGAGTGAAAAGACTGTAGTGACAAGTCTGTGATTACAGGACGGTAGTGAGTGAAAAGACTGTAGTGACGAGTCTGTGATTACAGGACGGTAGTGAGTGAAAGAACTGTAGTGACAAGTCTGTGATTACAGGACGGTAGTGAGTAAAAAGATTGTAGTGACGAGTCTGTGATTACAGGACGGTAGTGAGTGAAAAGGATGTAGTGACGAGTCTGTGATTACAGGACGGTAGTGAGTGAAAAGGATGTAGTGACGAGTCTGTGATTACAGGACGGTAGTGAGTGAAAAGGATGTAGTGACGAGTCTGTGATTACAGGACGGTAGTGAGTGAAAAGACTGTAGTGACGAGTCTGTGATTACAGGACGGTAGTGAGTGAAAAGACTGTAGTGACGAGTCTGTGATTACAGGACGGTAGTGAGTGAAAAGACTGTAGTGACGAGTCTGTGATTACAGGACGGTAGTGAGTGAAAAGACTGTAGTGACGAGTCTGTGATTACAGGACGGTAGTGAGTGAAAAGACTGTAGTGACAAGTCTGTGATTACAGGACGGTAGTGAGTAAAAAGATTGTAGTGACGAGTCTGTGATTACAGGACGGTAGTGAGTGAAAAGGATGTAGTGACGAGTCTGTGATTACAGGACGGTAGTGAGTGAAAAGGATGTAGTGACGAGTCTGTTGTTACAGGACGGTAGTGAGTGAGAAGACTGTAGTGACGAGTCTGTGATTACAGGACGGTAGTGAGTGAAAAGACTGTAGTGACAAGTCTGTGATTACAGGACGGTAGTGAGTAAACTGACTGTAGTGACGAGTCTGTGATTACAGGACGGTAGTGAGTGAGAAGACTGTAGTGACAAGTCTGTGATTACAGGACGGTAGTGAGTGAAAGGACTGTAGTGACGAGTCTGTGATTACAGGACGGTAGTGAGTGAAAAGACTGTAGTGACGAGTCTGTGATTACAGGACGGTAGTGTGTGAAAGGACTGTAGTGACGAGTCTGTGATTACAGGACGGAAATGAGTGAGAAGACTGTAGTGACAAGTCTGTGATTACAGGACGGTAGTGAGTGAAAAGACTGTAGTGACGAGTCTGTGATTACAGGACGGTAGTGAGTGAAAGGACTGTAGTGACGAGTCTGTGATTACAGGACGGTAGTGCGTGAAAGCACTGTAGTGACGAGTCTGTGATGACAGGACGGTAGTGAGTGAAAGAACTGTAGTGACGAGTCTGTGATGACAGGACGGTAGTGAGTGAAAAGACTGTAGTGACAAGTCTGTGATTACAGGACGGAAAAGACTGTAGTGACGAGTCTGTGATTACAGGACGGTAGTGAGTGAAAAGACTGTAGTGACGAGTCTGTGATTACAGGACGGTAGTGAGTGAAAAGACTGTAGTGACGAGTCTGTGATTACAGGACGGAATTGACTGTAGTAAACAACGGCAGCAAGGATGGCAAGTCAGTCGCATGAAAAAAGACACCGTTGAGAAAGAAAACGTAAACGAAAACATGCCATGCACGTGCGCTACTGCACCACTCGCTCGTTTGTGTCGCCCTGAGGCGTACCAGCTGTCAGTCTTCCTTTTCAAGCTTCCCCTCCATCCAGGCAACAGCAGACTTTCTGCCTTTGCAGACCCGTGTCCAAACTCCCACTGCCCCGTGCCCGCACCAGGGTCCAACGTTACCTTGGTAACCACGGCAGCCTCCGTTGCGCAGGCGCAGTTCATCGAGTACAGGTGCAAAGACAACATGGTCCTCTCGTCCGGAAATCTCCAACGCGCATGTCTGCCCTGCGGCAAGCTGTCCGGAAGTCCCCCAGCGTGTCTGAGTGAGTCGATTCCTATGCACTGGCACAGTTTACTTAGCAAGCAGAGGTCACGTGGCAGTGTTGTGAATGTGTAAGTCGATTGAGATGTTACAGGATGAAGTCAGCAGTTGCTGTCAGAGTTAGAGTCCAGTGCTGCACAGCCATACCTCATGCATCCATGCTTGACGAATAGGAGACAATGGGACGTGGATGAAAATGTCCCAGAATACCAACTCTATTCCCGCCATCGACGACTTATCAACATACTCACCTTCTGCTGTACTCTAGGGATTCTGTCAGTAATGACTTGTGTTGCAAAGCATGTCTTGTACACGTGCTCAGCAAGGTATATTTTAGCGTTTATTGTGCTTTACAATAAATTGTGAATGCATCAAAACGTGTGTGTGTGCGAGCGCGTGTGT
>JAWQFJ010002667.1:56170-71170 GCA_034096865.1 Theodoxus fluviatilis | reverse complement strand
CAGACAGACAAAGACAGAGAGAGAGAGAGAGAGAAAGAGAGAGAGACAGAGACAGACACAGAGTACAGAGAGAGAGAGAGAGAGATGGACGGACGGACAGACAGACAAAGACAGAGAGAGAGAGAGAGAAAGAGAGAGAGAAACACTACCTGGAAGTGGTTGACCAGAAGAAGGTTGCGTCTGTTGGTGCCTCGGTCCCGACTTTCAGGCCGATGCTCGCAAGAGCTGGTGCTGAGTGTTCCGTACATGGTTTCTTTCAGGTAGTCCCAGTCACCCTGTTAGAACAGTGTCACATCTGTACATGGTATCCCATTCACCATGTGTTACAACAGCGTCACGTCTGTACATGATATCCCATTCACCATGTGTTAGAACAGTGTTACATCTGTACATGATAGCTTCATTCACCATGTGTTACAACAGTGTCACGTCTGTACATGGTATCCCATTCACCATGTGTTACAATAATGTCACATCTGTACATGATAGTCCCATTCACCATGTGTTACAACAGTGTCACCTCTGTACATGATAGTCCCATTCACCAAGTGTTACAACAGTGTCACGTCTGTACATGGTATCCCATTCACCATGTGTTACAATAATGTCACATCTGTACATGATAGTCCCATTCACCATGTGTTAGAACAGTGTTACATCTGCACAGTATAGTCCCATTCACCATGTGTTACAACAATGTCACGTCTGTACATGATAGTCCCATTCACCATGTGTTACAACAATGTCACGTCTGTACATGATAGTCCCATTCACCATGTGTTACAACAATGTCACGTCTGTACATGATAGTCCCATTCACCATGTGTTACAACAATGTCACGTCTGTACATGATAGTCCCATTCACCATGTGTTAGAACAGTGTTACGTCTGTACATGATAGTCCCATTCACCAAGTGTTACAACAATGTCACGTCTGTACATGATAGTCCCATTCACCATATGTTAGAACAGTGTTACGTCTGTACATGATAGTCCCATTCACCATGTGTTACAACAGCGTCACGTCTGTACTTGGTTGTCCCATTTACCATGTGTTACAACAGCGTCACGTCTGTACAGCGCTTAATTCTGGGTTTGGATGCTCAAGTCAATTTCCAGTTTGATCCATATCCATGGGGTCTTTAAGACTAGTACTAGTGCAAAGCAACCATTCAGAACGATGGAGGGAGGGTGGACGGAGAGATGTAGAGGTGGAAAGATTCCTACTGTTAGATGATGAGTTCGTGAGATGACAACAAAGAGAGAATAGTCGATCTATGCTATTATTTCTCAGTAAAACCTGGAATCCATGCCATACACAAGACCTCACACTCGGCGAAAGCAAGCATAATTGCTTGAAGCACATGCAATACAAAGTACAAAACACACACAACACAGGAGGCACAACACACGCGAAACAAGGGGCACAACACACACAGCACAAGGGGCTCAACACTCATCACACAAGGGGCACAACACACACGACACACAGGGCTCAACACTCACAACACAAGGGGCACAACACACACAACACAAGGGGCACAACACACGCGACACAAGGGGCATAACACACACAGCACAAGGGGCTCAACACTCACAACACAAGGGACACAACACACGCGACACAAGGGGCATAGCACACAAAACACAAGGGGCTCAACACTCACAACACAAGGGACACAACACACACCACAAAAGAGGCACAACACACACAACACAAGGGGCATAGCACACACAACACAAGGGGCTCAACACTCACAACACAAGGGACACAACACACACAACACAAGGGGCACAACACATGCGACACAAGGGGCACAACACACACCACAAAAGGGGCACAACCCACACAACACAAGGTGCTCAACACACGCGACACAAGGATCACAACACACACAACGCAAGGGGCACAGCACACGCGACACAAGGGGCACAACACACGCGACACAAGAGGCACAACACACACTACACAAGGGGCACAACACACACCATACAACGGGCACAGCACACACAACTCAAGGATAACAACACACGCGACACAAGGTGCACAACACACGCGACACAAGGGGCTCAACACACACGACACAAGAGGCACAACACACACTACACCAGGGGCACAACACACACCACACAAGGGGCACAGCACACACAACACAAGGGGCACAACATACGCGACACAAGGGGCACAGCACACGTGACACAAGGGGCACAGCACACGCGACACAAGGGGCACAACACACACAGCACAAGGGGCAAAACACACACAGCACAACAGGAAAAACACTCACAGCACAAGGGGCACAGCACACGGGACACAAGGGACACAACATACACCACACAAGGGGCAGAACACACACAGCACAAGGGGCACAGCACACGGGACACAAGGGGCACAACACACACCACACAAGGGGCAGAACATACACAGCACAAGAGGAAAAACACACACAACACGAGGAGCTCAACATACACGACACAAGGGGCAAAACACACACAGCACAAGGGGCACAGCACACGGGACACAAGGGGCACAACACACACCACACAAGGGGCAGAACACACGCAGCACAAGGGGCACAGCACACGGGACACAAGGGGCAGAACACACGCAGCACAAGAGGAAAAACACACACAGCACAAGGGGCACAGCACACGGGACACAAGGGACACAACATACACGACACAAGGGGAAAAACACACACAACACAAGGGGCACAGCACAAGAGACACAAGGGACACAACATACACGACACAAGGGGCAAAACACACACAACACAAGGGGCAAAACACACTCGACACAAGGGACACAACACACACAGCACAAGGGACACAACACACACAGCACAAGAGGCAAAACTCACGCGACTCAAGGGGCACAACACACGCGACACAAGGGGCAAAACTCACGTGACACAAGGAGCACAACACACACAACACAAGGGACAAAACACACACAGCACAAGGGACACAACACACACAACACAAGGGGCAAAACTCACGAGACACAAGGGGCAAAACTCACGCGACACAAGGGATACAACACACACAGCACAAGGGGCAAAACACACGCGACACAAGGGACACAACACACACAACACTAGGGGCAAAACTCACGCGACACAAGGGACACAAAACACACAGCACAAGGGGCAAAACTCACGCGACACAAGGGACACAACACACACAGCACAAGGGGCAAAACTCACACAGCACAAGGGACACAACACACACAACACAAGGGGCAAAACACACGCGACACAAGGGGCAAAACACACACAGCACAAGGGACACAACACACACAACACAAGGGACACAACACACACAGCACAAGGGACACAACACACACAACACAAGGGGCAAAACACACGCGACACAAGGGGCAAAACACACACAGCACAAGGGACACAACACACACAACACAAGGGGCAAAACTCACGAGACACAAGGGGAAATACACACGCGACACAAGAGGCAAAACACACGCGACACAAGGGACACAACACACACAACACAAGGGACACAACACACGCGACACAAGAGGCAAAACACACACAGCACAAGGGACACAACACACACAACACAAGGGGCAAAACTCACGCGACACAAGGGGCAAAACTCACGCGACACAAGGGGCACAACACACGCGACACAAGGGGCAAAACACACGCGACACAAGGGGCAAAACTCACGCGACACAAGGGGCAAAACACACACAACACAAGGGGCAAAACACACGCGACACAAGGGGCAAAACACACACAGCACAAGGGGCACAACACACACAACACAAGGGGCACAACACACGCGACACAAGGGGCACAACACACACAACACAAGAGACACAACACACGCGACACAAGGGGCGAAACACACACAGCACAAGGGACACAACACACACAACACAAGGGGCAAAACACACGCGAAACAAGGGGCAAAACACACGCGACACAAGGGGCAAAACACACGTGACACAAGGGGCACAGCACACGCGACACAAGGGGCACAACATACACGACACAAGGGGCAAAACACACACAGCACAAGAGGAAAAACACACACAGCACAAGGAGCACAGCACACGCGACACAAGGGACACAACATACACAGCACAAGGGGCACAACACACAACACAAGGGGCAAAATTCACGTGACACAAGGAGCACAACACACACCACAAGGGGCACAACACACACAGCACAAGAGGAAAAACACACACAGCACAAGGGGCACAGCACACGCGACACAAGGGACACAACATACACGACACAAGGAGCACAACAAACCCACACAACAGCACAAGGGGGCACAAAACCCACACCTGCCCATGAGCCCCTTTCACCCCCCGCACGAGACGAGTGAGAAATATCCTAAGCTCATTACGAAGAGGGCGGCAATGACACATTATGAGAGTCGGCTGTACATGCAAGGCCTCTTTCTCTGCAATGTGCAATAGCTTTTTGTAGGATCTGCGTCGGAAGACAACTACAACCCAGCAAAAATATATGAATTACAAGATAAGAACCATTTTAACAAGCTTTCTTTCGAGGGAAATTGTGGGTATTGACTATTTCATGAAAAACATATTGTTTGGTTTATGAAAAACAAAATGAACAATGAAGAATGATGAACGAGTTACCGATAAGTCATATTTGTACTTTGTATCTATTTTGTTGAAAAACAGGTACAACAAAGAGAAAACATCAGTCGATATACTATCAGTCTTCTTTTCGGGTCATTCACACGATCAAAGGAGATAAAATCATAGTTGCAGTCTGTCTCATTACTCACTATTTCCTGCAGGTAGTCGATCTCTCAGGCGTACATGCTTGACAGTTCCTCCCGAGTTGGGTAAATAGTTATATACGTACCTAGATGAGCCTTGACTGCCAGTCTGGTCTGCTGCTGCGCCAGTCGCCCCGCCCTCACCGTGGCCCCTCCCCCACACAGCACTGCTCTAGCACCCCCACCCCACCCTCAGTCACACCCCTCTTATGGCAGGTGTAGGCCGCTCGACAATACCACATCTAATACAGCCGCTCATTGGTCGAGCCAGTTTAGTTCGTACAGGGAAGTGAAAGAAGTTGTTGCGGCTCTGCAAACAGTGAATAAGGTCATTCCTTGCTGCGCAGTTGGTTTCGATCCAGGGGTCGGAGTCCATTTTTAAAGAAATGTTTGCGCGTTGCCAAGCAGCCACGTCGGTACTGTTTGGCGCTCCTACCAATCTCGAGGGACCATTTGCGAGAGTCAATGGCGTGCACAGATTAACTGGAAATCGTGGGCTGATTGTCATTGCATGATGATGAATAATCTTATAGTGGGGAAAGTACCACTTACTTGAGGTACCACCAATATTACGATACTTATGCGCTCGATCAAAAACCTTCGAACGACCAGGATGCAAAATCTATACAAGAGAAATAGGTTAAAATGCATTCTTTGGTATGGGTATTTTCGTTGCTTTCCTGACTCACAGCGACAGCAGATTTTCAAACGGTTGTAAACGCTGCCCTGGATAACCGGTGGTGGCATAGGTTGGCGTCGCATATGTGCCAACGCACGCAAATCCACCGTTGGCAGAATGTTGGTGAGCAAATGTACATTAAAAAAAGTCAAATTGACTGATAAAATATATATAACTGCGCCTGAAGAATAGCACTTGAAATGTTTGTCTTAACAAGATATCTAGGACCTACGGTATGGTCGGGGTTGATAAATGATATTATGTAGTTGTATTTCCATTGATAGAGTGCGGGTCCGTAAAATCCGTTTGGGGCATCTCAAATTGCTAGCAACCATTTCCTGGCGCCATTTTTGTATCGCTCTATACCGAAGTCGATGTAGCAAGTTGTATCGATCAGTGTGCTGAACTTGAAGTGTCACTGAAGTATGCAAACCAGTTTTGGAGAGGACGAATCAGTTTATTCGACGTGAGACTGTAGTGCATTAGTGCATGTCCAGACATTCATTGCTGCATGAAAAAGTCCAATTCATGCATTCCACATTGGCACCAGTTTGCAAAGTTTGTATGACCAATAGTGTGACGGTACGGCCTTTCTGCACTAGTAAGAATGTAGAAGCCAGCCATGCCGCAAATAAATGTAGTTATTAGAGAACCAGCCATGCCTATGAAATAGTTTGTTGTGGTGAGAAAGAAGGTGTACAGCACAGCCACTAAATGAGAATGATTTGACCTTGACAAAACTTTGACAGTGATTACGTCATACAGTGTTTGACGGCGTCATATTGAGTGCTGGACAACGTCATATTCAGTTCTGATGATTTTTTGGCGAGATAGAGGAGCAAGATCGGTTTGGGCGAGAGGTTGGAGTGTTGAACTCCAGTGAAAACGACGGATGGAATTGAAACGATTTCCGATCTCAGAATGATGTGATCTGCTTCAAGGATGGAATGTCTGAGCTTCCCTTATCAGACACAACTCTTGGTGGAGACTTTGAGTGTTGAATCCGCACAAACGTTATGCCTACACTGGAAGAAGAACGGTTGACGTCTGCCCTCTAAATCTGATGGACTCCAGTTCCGAGTCGCCCTGGCCTCCTTTAATGACCCAGGATGAGGATGCCGTCCCAACCCTCCCTTCTCTCAAGACCCACACCTGGTGCCAGTCGTCACCCCACCCGTTGAACAACAACCGCCAGGGTCAACGGTCCTGACCCCTTCAGCAGTTTCAAACTCTCTCTTCCCAGATAAGTTGAACGTTTTAATATAGGCTGGCTGGCTAAGTTAGGATTAAGTGATTATTTAGCAATCATTATCTATCTTTTATTAATTAGTAAAGTCAGTTGAACTGTGAATGTTTGTTCTCATTTTCTCTGTTGTCTAGTTCGTCCTTAACAACAGGGAAGATGAGTAAATGCTACAGGATGGTATCATGTTTCCCTAGACAAACCATGAGCTAAAGTTAATCAGAGTACTGGTCTTGTAACAAATAGTGTAATGTCAAAGTTGCTGAATCAATGAATGGCGTGAGTGCAGAGTTAATGCTGTAATCGTCACTGTCTCAGTTTTGTTTAGCTGAATAAGTTTGATGTTCTCAGCGTTTTTTAGTGCACGATAATGACTATAAAAAAACGTTATTGCCTGAACGACTTTATATATATATTTTTATTGCTCATCGCAAAGTTTTTTTTGTTAATTTTATTTTCAGAAAGAAAGAAACAGAGGGGTGGGTGGGGGTGGGGGCATGCATAGTGGTTCTCATCATTATTAATCATCAACATCAATCATCAACATCAATCATCAATATCAATTATCAACATCAATCATCAGCATCAATCAGCATCATCCCAGTACTTTCATGAATTCGTTCCTAGACAAAAAAATATAGCCAAATAAAAATAACAGCAAAGGAGGAAGTCTGCTGAGTAGTCGGGGGTGGATGGGAAGGGGTGTTTTTTTTTATATGTTTATATTTTTTAAATAGGGAGTTTATCTCCTTCTCGCCGAAAAAAGAACGAAAGAGAAAGAGATGTATTTTAATTTGTTAAGAGAGAAAGAGAGAGAGAGAGAGAGAGAGAGAGAGAGAGAGAGAGAGAGAGAGAGAGAGAGAGAGAGGGGGGGGAGTGTATATGAAGGGTATGCGAAATAAGAAATGTAAGGGCATCTGATGGTGAAGAAGGAATGTTAGGAATGCTGGTCGAAATGGAGTGATGGGGATTTCGCAGTGCCGAATTTGTGTCGAGTGGCATTTCCAATACAAGTCAATGTACTGTAATGTACAGTATATTAATTCATTATATAAAATTGTTCCATTTGGTTTTAAATGTTCAAGGGTCTGGCCGATTTTGCGCTATATTTTTCTATTTGAATCACCTGAATTATGTATATGGTGCAATCTTTAATATTTGGTTTTTCCTCCTTCTGCTTACAGTAATAAAAACCGCTGGCGCTGAACCTCCAGGTTTTGGCATTTAAAAAAAGATCGGGTTCGAACCCGCAACCTCTCGAGAAAAGAGGGGGAAAACACACACACACATAAAAACACAAAAAAACCACAACCTCTCGAAAATAGAGAAGAAAAAAAAAGTTTCAGCGCAGAATCAAACCTGGTCATGCATGACCAAGAGTCGAACGCTCTACCAGCTGAGCCATTAGAGAATTGCTATGACAGAGTGTTTGTAAAGCATGTAAATCCACTTCTAAGCTATCGGCCCAGGAACAATCAACCATATATTTTAAACATGATGGATAGGTTCAGGAAGCTCCTATTATGACATGTTTTGCTTTCCTTTGGCATGTCATAGACGCTGAATTAACACTCACACAGTCACACAGAGGAGGAAGTGTATTATAGATGTTCAACCCAGACATGTGCATTCGTACTCATTCAGTGATTCACGCACACACCGTGTGTGGTACTGCTACCGAGTACCGTCATTCTACAAGCAACGAGTCAATCCTGTTAACACGATTCATAACTGGTAGGTTTTTAGGCTAGATTCGCTTCGAAAAGTTGCAGAAAATCTGATGGTGGTAACAATCTGACGGTATAACAAGTTTTGACAAGGAAAAAACCAAGCAAGTAATCATTCTGACCGTTGTCAGCCATGTTCACCACGACAACGGCAGGATTCTAACGCATCATGAAGAAGGCTGAAATGGTCGGTGTCGGTGGTTGTTGTGACTCTTGACCGGTACTGTACTCCATGCACCTTAACGGTCCGTGTGATTCGGGTGTAATCTTAAGCTTAACGACGTTTATTGGCAGTATTACACCCGAATCACACAGAGCACAAACTTTGCGCAGCTGAGTGCGAGAATCTGGGTCACGTGTCGGCGTCTATTTTCATGGCTCGTGAGTGCCTGGCTAAAGTGCGTTAGAATCCTGCCCTTTTCACCCTCTGTTTGCAGAAGCTCCTAATCTCGCTGGAAACAAGATTTCATACTCTTGTCGTGGAACCAAACGACGAAAAGATTGACCTGATTTTTCAATACAAACACTGTATTCATTTTGTTGTTTAGACTGCAAGTGTAACTTTTCTGACTTGCGTTCCACTCAACACATTTTTCACCTAGTGGACATGTACTCGATTAATTGACTCGATTAAATTGAACTGATGTATTTGATATACATTTGTATTAATCCGGAAAAATTATGAAATCATACTTCATTCATTCGAGCATTAGTCTTGACAGCGTTCAGCGGACGAAGTAAACATCAATCTACTTCGACCATAACGTAAGTGCGAGTTGCAGACGAAACGACTAGGTACAAAACGTCCAGGATACAAACGACCCGCATCGTAAAAAATCTTTCTTTCTCCTTCACCAATGTTCTCCAAATTCACATATGAACAAAGACTTGTCAAGATGAGGCTCCCTAGTCTGTGCTACAGAAGAACTAGAGGTGACCTAATAGAAGTGTACAAGTATACGCACGGCATGTACCAGATTGGAGAGAATCTGTTTTCCTGCGATGACAATAGTGTCACAAGAGGTCACGCCTACAAGCTCAAGAAAAACCGATGCAATACGGCTTTACGACAGCATTTCTTCACCCAGCGAGTTATCAACATGTGGAACAGCCTCCCGAATAGCGTAGTCGAGGCACCGAGCCTGAACTCGTTCAAGAACAGAGTGGACAAGCATCTACAAGGATATATGTTCAAGCTGGAGGAACCACTGGCGCAGATGATGCACAGCAATTAGGCCTTTTTTTCTCTCTTTTTCTTTATCTCACAAGTGTTATAGACTAGGCCTGGTAAAAGACCAGCTAGTATCCATAAGAACAATAAAAATACAGCCAGAGAACTACCAGAATCGGCGATAGGCCCTGGACGCCTAAGCAAGCCGAAGAATTCTATTCTATTCTATTCTATTCACCCTTCTCAAAAATCTCCTCGCAAATGACGTCACGTTATTCGACGTCAAATGATCACGTCACAGATTTTGCAAATGGAGTCTGTTGTATCGTTTTCATTGCAACACCAAAATGTAAAAAAGTCACTTTCTTTTCAAACCTCGATTCTGAAAATTTGATAATATTGAATGGGACCTAACTTCCAGTCAGTGTGCAAAATCTCAAGGAAATCCGTCCAGTAGTTTTTTACATGAAACATTTAGTTATCTCGATCGTCTGCTGGCGTAGTGGCTACGGTTCGATCGTGTTCGTCTGCTTGGTTCGTAGTGTTGATCATTATGAATGGTGTTTCTTGAAATAAGGTCAGTAAGCCTATATGTTAATTTATAACGCTAATATAACCCTGGGCTGTCTTAATTTATCAAAGCTGTATGTTGATTGCGTCAATAGGTCGTGAAATACATTTTACAAATCCAAGCTTCTCGTACTTCTATTTATAGCTGACGCGCGGACCTCAGCGGCACCAGGATAGATTATAAATACATTGTTGTCCTCGAACCTGCCTGCTGTTGACATCGTGTACAATGCTAGTATTGTCTGATGCTATGAAATACGTTCACCAGTAAAAGGTCCAACACATGGAGAGAGACAGACACAGACCTACACACCACAACACATGGAGACAGTCACAGACCTACACACCACAAAACACATGGAGACAGACAGTCTCAGACCTACACACCATCTTTGAAGTGCTGCAAGAACAAAACAAAACAAACGAAATGTTTTCCCCCCTTTTTATTATCGATTCACTGCCATTAGGCCAAGCCAACAGACTACCAGTACCAAGTTGTTGCGCTTAAGTCAGGACAGACAGAACGAACGAACGAACTTTATTTTACAAGGGTAGTGAATTAGGCAGTATTGCCTTTCTTACTTACATTCAGCCCTTGAGGCAAAATATTCAAATGTGGTAAAAGAGAGAGAGAGAGAGAGAGAGAGAGAGAGAGAGAGACAGAGAGACAGAGAGAGACACAGAGAGAGACAGAGACAGAGAGAGAGACAGAGAGAGACAGAGAGAGAGAGAGAGAGAGACAGAGAGAGAGAGAGAGAGAGAGAGAGAGAGAGAGAGAGAGAGAGAGAGAGAGAGAGAGAGAGAGGGGGGGGAGGGGAGCTGGGAAAAGGGGAGGAAGGGAAGAGAGAATGAGAGTAAGAGGGTGGGTGGGAGAGAGATCGAGAGAGAGATCGAGAGAGAGAGAGAGAGACAGAGAGAGAGAGAGAGAGACAGAGAGAGAGAGAGAGACAGAGAGAGAGTGAGAGTAGCCATAAGTACTGATCAAAAGATCAGATAAAGGCCTCGCAGCCTAAGACATCTGAGGACATATATCTATCTATCTAAATTAATTCTCCTATAAACTGTCCTTGCAAATGACGTCACGTTATTGATGACGTCGCACATGTTGGAATTTCGCCATCCCCAGGTGTTTCGAAAATCTGGCATATAGGATCGAAATTGTACTTGCAAATGACGTCATGCTATTAATGACGTCAAATTTGGCTTTTCCGTCAATTGTCATTTCAATAATTTTTAGAGAGGTGCTTCGATTATACGACCTTAAAAAAACCACTTTCTCTTCAAGCCTCGATTCTGAAAATTTGATACATTCAATCGGACCTAACTTCCAGTTAGTGTGCAAAATCTCAAGGAAATCCGTCCAGTAGTTTTTGAGATATAAGCCGTGGAGACGGGACAGACAGACACACACACACACACACACACACACACACACAGACAGACAGACAGATAAAGTCTGTAGGACCTCCAGTAAACCTGGAGGGATAAATCAGTTCACTGCAAAACACGTTCACTACGCTGAAACGACAGCGTGAGACAGGAAATAAAAGCGGAAATCTTCTCCTGCTTTCATGTTCTGAATACAAAGACAAGGATCCTACACACACTTCGGGGCACGATGGTGAGCAAGTCTTGGGGTCTGAATACAAAGACAAGGATCCTACACACACTACGGGGCACGATGGTGAGCAAGTCTTGGGGTCTGAATGCAAAGACAAGGATCTTACACACACTACGGGGCACGATGGTGAGCAAGTCTTGGGGTCTGAATGCAAAGACAAGGATCCTACACACACTACGGGGCACGATGGTGAGCAAGTCTTGGGGTCTGAATGCAAAGACAAGGATCCTACACACACTACGGGGCACGATGGTGAGCAAGTCTTGGGGTCTGAATGCAAAGACAAGGATCTTACACACACTTCGGGGCACGATGGTGAGCAAGTCTTGGGGTCTGAATACAAAGACAAGGATCTTACACACACTTCGGGGCACGATGGTGAGCAAGTCTTGGGGTCTGAATGCAAAGACAAGGATCTTACACACACTTCGGGGCACGATGGTGAGCAAGTCTTGGGGTCTGAATACAAAGACAAGGACCTTACACAAACTTCGGGGCACGATGGTGAGCAAGTCTTGGGGTCTGAATGCAAAGACAAGGATCTTACACACACTGCGGGGCACGATGGTGAGCAAGTCTTGGGGTCTGAATGCAAAGACAAGGATCTTACACAAACTTCGGGGCACGATGGTGAGCAAGTCTTGGGGTCTGAATACAAAGACAAGGATCCTACACACACTTCGGGGCACGATGGTGAGCAAGTCTTGGGGTCTGAATACAAAGACAAGGATCTTACACAAACTTCGGGGCACGATGGTGAGCAAGTCTTGGGGTCTGAATACAAAGACAAGGATCTTACACAAACTTCGGGGCACGATGGTGAGCAAGTCTTGGGGTCTGAATGCAAAGACAAGGATCTTACACAAACTTCGGGGCACGATGGTGAGCAAGTCTTGGGGTCTGAATGCAAAGACAAGGACCTTACACAAACTTCGGGGCACGATGGTGAGCAAGTCTTGGGGTCTGAATGCAAAGACAAGGATCTTACACAAACTTCGGTGCACGATGGTCAGCAAGTCTTGGGGTCTGAATACAAAGACAAGGATCCTACACACACTACGGGGCACGATGGTGAGCAAGTCTTGGGGTCTGAATGCAAAGACAAGGACCTTACACAAACTTCGGGGCACGATGGTGAGCAAGTCTTGGGGTCTGAATGCAAAGACAAGGATCTTACACACACTTCGGGGCACGATGGTGAGCAAGTCTTGGGGTCTGAATACAAAGACAAGGATCCTACACACACTACGGGGCACGATGGTGAGCAAGTCTTGGGGTCTGAATACAAAGACAAGGATCCTACACACACTACGGGGCACGATGGTGAGCAAGTCTTGGGGTCTGAATACAAAGACAAGGATCCTACACACACTACGGGGCACGATGGTGAGCAAGTCTTGGGGTCTGAATGCAAAGACAAGGATCTTACACACACTTCGGGGCACGATGGTGAGCAAGTCTTGGGGTCTGAATACAAAGACAAGGATCCTACACACACTACGGGGCACGATGGTGAGCAAGTCTTGGGGTCTGAATGCAAAGACAAGGATCTTACACACACTACGGGGCACGATGGTGAGCAAGTCTTGGGGTCTGAATACAAAGACAAGGATCCTACACACACTACGGGGCACGATGGTGAGCAAGTCTTGGGGTCTGAATGCAAAGACAAGGATCTTACACACACTTCGGGGCACGATGGTGAGCAAGTCTTGGGGTCTGAATACAAAGACAAGGATCTTACACAAACTTCGGGGCACGATGGTGAGCAAGTCTTGGGGTCTGAATACAAAGACAAGGACCTTACACACACTACGGGGCACGATGGTGAGCAAGTCTTGGGGTCTGAATACAAAGACAAGGATCCTACACACACTACGGGGCACGATGGTGAGCAAGTCTTGGGGTCTGAATACAAAGACAAGGACCTTACACACACTACGGGGCACGATGGTGAGCAAGTCTTGGGGTCTGAATAGAAATATAAGGATCCTACACAAACTTCGGGGCACGATGGTGAGCAAGTCTTGGGGTCTGAATACAAAGACAAGGACCTTACACACACTACGGGGCACGATGGTGAGCAAGTCTTGGGGTCTGAATACAAAGACAAGGACCTTACACACACTACGGGGCACGATGGTGAGCAAGTCTTGGGGTCTGAATACAAATATAAGGATCCTACACACACTACGGGGCACGATGGTGAGCAAGTCTTGGGGTCTGAATACAAAGACAAGGACCTTACACACACTACGGGGCACGATGGTGAGCAAGTCTTGGGGTCTGAATACAAAGACAAGGACCTTACACACACTACGGGGCACGATGGTGAGCAAGTCTTGGGGTCTGAATACAAAGACAAGGATCTTACACACACTACGGGGCACGATGGTGAGCAAGTCTTGGGGTCTGAATACAAAGACAAGGATCTTACACACACTACGGGGCACGATGGTGAGCAAGTCTTGGGGTCTGAATGCAAAGACAAGGATCCTACACACACTACGGGGCACGATGGTGAGCAAGTCTTGGGGTCTGAATGCAAAGACAAGGATCTTACACACACTGCGGGGCACGATGGTGAGCAAGTCTTGGGGTCTGAATGCAAAGGCAAGGATCCTATACACACTTCGGGGCACGATGGTGAGCAAGTCTTTGGGTCATTAACCGAGAAGCCGATTTTTTTTTTGCTTCTGCGCAACATCCGGGCTTTGTCTCTCAGCGCAGGAGATTGTCAGTAACACTACATGTACAGAGAGCAGGACAAAGAGTTCATCGTACGACATGTTGGAACGTACGGCCATGTCACCAGCGACGTCAACGTTTTCGTTTGTTTGTTTGCTTGCTTGCTTGCTTGCTTTGTTCTTGTTTTATTGTCAAGAATTATGAATTTCTCGTAATACAATATATATTAAAGTCTTACTGTGTCATGTCGAAACAAAATCAGTGAATGGACAAATATTTGTTCTGAAAGTTAGTTCTTGTCACTATATCCAATCTGAGAATAGATTCTTTCCGACGAAATAATGAGATACACTGTATTTGTTTATACACCGTTTTATTTTGCTGTTTACAAGCGTTTTAATTTCTAAGATAAATACTCAGTAAAAATTGGAGAAAAAGAAATTCCAGCTGGGTTTTTCCACACACTTACAGACTGAATTCAATTTCGACGTTGCTAGGGAAGACGTTATTAAAAAACT
>JAWQFJ010002667.1:26170-46170 GCA_034096865.1 Theodoxus fluviatilis | reverse complement strand
TCTCTCTCTCTCTCTCTCTCTCTCTCTCTCTCTCTCTCTCTCCCATCCCCTACACCCCTCTCTCTCTCTATCTCACTCCCCCCCCCCCGTTCTCTCTCTCTCTCTCTCTCTCTCTCTCTCTCTCTCTCTCTCTCTCTCTCTCTCTCTCTCGCTCTCTCTCTCCCCCATCCCCTAACCCCCTCTCTCTCTCTCTATCTCACTCCCCCCCCCCCCTCTCCCTCTCTCTCTCTCTTTCTCTCAAACGGCGGTGCTCCCCGAGGAGCAACGTACCTAACACTCTTCACATCCACGTGTAAGTCACGCCGTCCCAGCTCACACGCGTGTAAGTCACGCCGTCCCAGCTCACACACGTGTAAGTCACGCCGTCCCAGCTCACACACGTATAAGTCACGCCGTCCCAGCTCACACACGTGTAAGTCACGCCGTCCCAGCACACACACGTGTAAGTCACACCGTCCCAGCACACACACGTGTAAGTCACGCCGTCACAGCACACACACGTGTAAGTCACACCGTCCCAGCACACTCATGTGTAAGTCACGCCGTCCCAGCACACTCGTGTAAGTCACGCCGTCCCAGCACACTCGTGTAAGTCACGCCGTCCCAGCACACTCACGTGTAAGTCACGCCGTCCCAGCACAAACACGTGTAAGTCACGCCGTCCCAGCACACACACGTGTAAGTCACGCCGTCCCAGCACACACACGTGTAAGTCACGCCGTCCCAGCACACACACGTGTAAGTCACGCCGTCCCAGCACACACACGTGTAAGTCACGCCGTCCCAGCTCACACACGTGTAAGTCACGCCGTCCCAGCACACACACGTGTAAGTCACGCCGTCCCAGCACACACACGTGTAAGTCACGCCGTCCCAGCACACACACGTGTAAGTCACGCCGTCCCAGCACACACACGTGTAAGTCACGCCGTCCCAGCACACACACGTGTAAGTCACGCCGTCCCAGCACACACACGTGTAAGTCACGCCGTCCCAGCACACACACGTGTAAGTCACGCCGTCCCAGCACACACACGTGTAAGTCACGCCGTCCCAGCACACACACGTGTAAGTCACGCCGTCCCAGCACACACACGTGTAAGTCACGCCGTCCCAGCACACACGCTTGTAAGTCACGCCGTCCCTGCACACACGCGTGTAAGTCACGCCGTCCCACACACACGCGTGTAGGTCACGCCGTCACAACACACACACAGTTCCATCACACGCACGTGTAAGTCAGGCCGTCCCAGCACACACACCGGCCCAGCACACACACGTGTAAGTCACATCGTCCCAGCACACACACGGGTAAGTCACGCCGTCCCAGCACACACACGTGTAAGTCACGCCGTCCCAGCACACACACGTGTAAGTCACGCCGTCCCAGCACACACACGTGTAAGTCACGCCGTCCCAGCACACACACGTGTAAGTCACGCCGTCCCAGCACACACACGTGTAAGTCACGCCGTCCCAGCACACACACGTGTAAGTCACGCCGTCCCAGCACACACACGTGTAAGTCACGCCGTCCCAGCACACACACGTGTAAGTCACGCCGTCCCAGCACACACACGTGTAAGTCACGCTGTCCCAGCACATACACCGTCCCAGCACACACGTGTGAGTCACGCCGTCCCAGCACACACACGTGTAAGTCACGCCGTCCCAGCACACACACGTGTAAGTCACGCCGTCCCAGCACACACACGTGTAAGTCACGCCGTCCCAGCACACACACGTGTAAGTCACGCCGTCCCAGCACACACACGTGTAAGTCACGCCGTCCCAGCACACACACGTGTAAGTCACGCCGTCCCAGCACACACACGTGTAAGTCACGCCGTCCCAGCACACACACGTGTAAGTCACGCCGTCCCAGCACACACGTGTAAGTCACGCCGTCCCAGCACACACACGTGTAAGTCACGCCGTCCCAGCACACACAGGTGTAAGTCACGCCGTCCCAGCACACACAGGTGTAAGTCACGCCGTCCCAGCACACACAGGTGTAAGTCACGCCGTCCCAGCACACGCAACCGACTCTCTCAGCTTTTTAGCGTGTGTTGGAAAGCAAGAAATCTCAATCCGCGGTTGCTGCGAGAACTTGACGTGGTGTTGTTTTTTATTTCTTTTGTCAGCCACGCTCCTGTTTCCATGGTTACCAATTAACTCTCCGATGCTCTGTTTGCTGATGTCATCGTTAACGCCAAAGAGTGCTTAACACACCGTGTTTGTGTAAATTCCGTCGTCTTTGGATTGGAACGGCAGCAATTAATTCTGGTGAGGCAGTAATGACGAATTGTCTTGGCGTTCCGCTCCCATAGCTCTCTGGCTGCGCGATTTGACCGCTCCACCTGCAGCAGCCTCCGGCTAGTGGGTCCAGTGTTCGAATCTGTCCCGACATGATTTCATAACCTTGAGCATTGTGCTGAGTTTACATTGCCTCTCCCCACCTGGAAATAAATGTGAGTACCTGTGAATGAATGAGATGGAAGACTGTGGGAAGATAACTGATGCGCGTGATTTGCAGTGTGGTTGCATGCTCCCCATGAATACGAGACTGTGCTGGAAAGGTTCTTGTACTTCTACCTTCCATGCCCAAATTCGCTGGAATTTACAGCAGTTTATGGGACACAAATCAAAATCTCATGAAATACGTACTCTATAGGAATAGTTGCTGCAATTTAGGTACATGCTCTTTGAAGATCGATGGAAACGCTAGAATAAAAACTGTCTACCGCAGTTTTTTGGGTGAGCATTGTGGACAGTTGATCGCGTGTTCGTTGATTATTTTAAAAGTTATTTTGCGGGTGCTCGCGCCAAATAAATCAGAACAAACACACAACATTTCTATTGCAAGAAATAAGTACATTTACCTGTACTTTCAAAGAAAAAAGAAAAAAGTAAATTTTAAGGTGAATATTTCATTCGACAATACCTCACCTTTTAGTGACAGACTGAGACATTTCAACTCAAAGAGCGGAATGGTGTGTGACGTTGCTGCATTCCGAGTCCGTCCTGGAGACCCAGCAAGCAGGTCAACCATGGTCTTTGGGTCAACTTCTGCACATGTGAAGCTTTCCCGGGGGACATGTTTCTGACACGCCGCTGCTGAGCTGGAGATACTTCGATCCACACTCACGGCTATGGCCAACTTAAATGTCTTCACTGTGGCACGTGTCACCGCTTTACATAACTGCCGATAAAGTTACAGTGGCACAAGAAGTTGACATTGACTTTCTACGGCAACATTTTTTGTCAACGGTTATGCAAGACGTCACAGAAATATAGTTCACCCAGACTGTTTATGTCGCATTGTTATTCTCCAATATAGTAATCCTTTTAAATGTTGGTTCTTCGTTCAATTTTATATGTAGTAAAACCGGTCACCTGGCGCTGCACAGCTGCGACCGGGGTGAAATCCCCCCAAGATAATTTCCTAAAAAAAGACCAAAATGAAGATTATCATTATCATTATAATTATCAAATCCAGGTCTACATGCATTTCGTCGCCATCTTAACACGACTTCATCTTACGTCAGCATAGCGACGATCGCGTCTGATCGCCTGTAGTGAACCTGCCTCTGTGTGACGTCATCAGGCAGCTTCGGCTCAGAGTTTGATGTGCCAGGCGTGTGTGAGTTTTTCGTGAATGACCGCAACACCAAAGGCAGAAATGCAGGTGCAGTGACGTATATTTCGAATGGTCACAGTATTCTAAGGGTCTGTATTGGAACAACAGCCGCGTAGATGGGTGGACCCAGAATGGTCACAGTATTCTAAGGGTCTGTATTGGAACAACAGCCGCGTAGATGGATGAACCCAGAGAGAGATACATAGTTTTTTTCCTTAGGAGAGATAAAACGAGTTAAGAAACAAATAAAGAAGTGTAAAACAAACGATAACATAAACATAAAATAGATAGATACTTGAATATTGAATTGAATAATCGAAGGAAAGAACAAGCAGGGACGCGAACAATCGAAATATGTTTGTTGCTTAATATATTTTTTCAACTTGAATAACAATCGAACGTATAGAGCAAGAGAAATGTAACTGTAATTGCTGTTTTCAAACGTCACACCACGACACATAGTGGCAAATGCACCACACTTCTGATCACATACGAACTCTTTAAAGGAAAGGTGCTAACTCAGGGGTGTTTGTGATACAATATTTGGAGGTATTTTCACGAATACAACAGCATATTTGAAAATACCGACTACTGCAAAATAAGTAGTGTATTAATCACTTTCCGATCAACTGACACCAAGACTCGTGCGTACTACGTCACACTTTGAACGTACTACGTCACACTTTGAACGTACTACGTCACACTTTGAACGTACTACGTCACACTTTGAACGTACTACGTCACACTTTGAACGTACTACGTCACACTTTGAACGTACTACGTCACACTTTGAACGTACTACGTCATACTAGTAGCCTAAAAGCTCACCAAGTCCAAGTCGGACCTTCTTCTCTCGCCCAGTGCCGAAAGCGCGCTCACAGATCGGCTTCAAACACAAAGTTTCACTTTAAAACTAAAAGAAGAAAAAAAGTATTTCAAACAAGACATGCAACTGCACCAATTTTCGTCGCTTCTGAAAAACTTTTGTACTTTTCCTTTAATAAATTTTTTGATCCCATTTTGTTGAGCTGCCCAGTTTTGCCCTACAATTCGTTCAAAATGCATTCCAAAGTAAGTGTCAGAAAAAACATGGCGGTGCACAGCAAACTGGGTGGAGGATCACCTGGTCAAAGCGGTCACTCATCAAGACCACACAGTGGCGTGACGTCATATTGTGATGCTCGTGACCTCTGCAGATCGTGAATCAAACATGACAGCTGTCAAGAACATGTGCAGAAACAACCTTACATGGAGAGTAATTTGTTGCTTGTCACGCCTCTCTAGGTTGCAAGGAAGGGAGAAGGAGAGTTAAGATAACAACCCGTTTTTAAAGTCATAGTGTGACTTTTAGAAGTCCACCAAAAAAGTATTTGTGATGAGAAATTAAATATGAAATTATACAAACTGTTTGGGGCACTTTATGGTATTACGATAGTTTCCATTTTGATGAAAAAAATTGTCGTTTTGCTAAACTCTGTAGTGTATAAAACTCGACCAAGCCAGACGAATTTGATTATTGTAAATCCATTGGTCGCTTTCTGAAAGGAAAACTGCTTCTTCTTTTTTCTCAGAAGCAAAACAACATTTAAAGTATGTTCAGACTGCACCTCTTGTTTGAAAACTTTTTAAAATCTTTTTTTGTTGTTGGTTGTTGTTGTATGTGTTTGAAAAAGTGAAAGTTTGTGTATGAGGCCGATTTGTGAGCTTGCTTTGGCACTGAACGAGAGGTCACGTGACTTGGACTTCGTGACGTGGTATGTTAATCGTGTGACGTCATGGTGTCAATTGATGGTCGGTATTTTCAAGTACCGGAATGTTGTTGTATTCGTGAAAATGTTCTCGAATAGTGTATCAAAACATTTAGCACTTTTCCTTCAAGATATTATCCTATTGACACGCCGTGCCACTGTGCTATGTACCTATTTGGGAAATCTAGAGTATGCAGGGAGTGAGGATCCGGACAGAAAGGGAGACGACCCTAAGAACTGCACTGTGTTTGTCTTGCATGACTTGAAAGGTTGCCTCCAGCGTCAGGAAGTGCTTCTTATAATGGTACGAAAGCGACCAATCATGATTCGTGTTGCCGGAACCTCTTTCGACAGAACACTCATCACAGTGGTACCTTTTCTGGCCTTGCCTTCCCGCGTAAACAGTCAGTCATATGTTAAAGTGTGGTTGTTTGTATAGATGGGTGGATGGATGGATGGATGGGTGGATGGATGGATGGATGGGTGGATGGGTGGATGGATGGATGGATGGATGGATGGGTGGATGGATGGATGGATGGATGGGTGGATGGATGGGTGGGTGGATGGATGGATGGATGGATGGATGGATGGATGGATGGATGGGTGGATGGATGGGTGGGTGGATGGATGGATGGATGAACGAACGAACAAACGAATTATAACAGAAAAGATTACGGCAATTTCATTTCATTTATTAAACATCAGTCATATCAAAGTAGTTTCGGTAACGACAAATCCTTTGTTGAATACTGCAACGGTGTGGGAATTCTTGCAAAGCATCCTCATGAATGAAATGGACAAAAGACATCGAAAACTTCAAAAAGCGACTGTAAGGAGAGTAGTTGGACGTTACCCAGTTGCTTGAATACTTCATTCACACGAGTTAGGCCTCCCAATGTCTACAGTATACAAAGGCACGAAACATTATTATACGCGCATTTGTCTTTTCCAAATCAAGAATGCAAAAATAGAATTCTAGCAATTACACATTTCAGTCGTGGGTGTGGTCCCTTCAAAGAGTAATCAAATGAATTCATCGACAAGAAGCACGCATCCCTGAATAAAACTTTTTTTGGGTCCAGAAACATGCGTCAGACTTGACCACATGCGTCATGCAGTTCTGGTAGCAGCTTTTCTATGTGGACGATGAATAACACCAACACCCTCTACTGGACTCACAGCGGACACAACACAATTCTTTTCTGTCCATATGTGGGAGTCACCTCGAAAACGCCATGAAAGTATAGTAAGATAGGTCATTCTCACCTGGACTCAAATGACTACAGCTCAGCAACATAGATCCCCGCACCGACTACTCATGCAAAGTCAGCCACATGAAGACATCGACCGACTGAAGAGGGTTAAAAATTACAGGAGGAAAGTTGTGAAACTTCAAAAAGCACTCAAAGTCGTGATGATAGCAAGGTTTTAATTTCACGAACAAACTTCCGAAATCCCAATGAACCTTGCACATTTTCTTAAGAAAACGGAGAAATCCGCCCCACGAAGCCGAGATAAAGCCAGGCCAAACGAATCTTTTATCAATCTAAAGGGTTCTATTATTTGCAAACTGGCAATGAAACTTGCGGTCAGAGAAATTCTCAATTGTCTCTTCGTGTCGCTCTCTCCACGAGTACTTGTCATTTACCAGGACCCTTTCCTCAGATTTCCTGAAGTCGCTTATCCGAGCAATGGCTTTCCAAATTTGACAACATTTACTTATTTTTTCGGGGTGATGGTGGAATGGGGTTGGAGGTTCAAGCTATGGCAGGGAGGGTGATACACACATATTCCTTACAGGTAAAGCATGAAGAAGGTGGGGGGGGGGGGGAGGGGTTGGGTTTGCTTTGTAATCAATGACTTTCTCCCCCAAATACCAAAAAGCTGGGGTATAAGGGTTCAGGATTTCGAGCTGAGAAAAGGTTATTCAAAGCCTGCTATATATAAGAAATTCTCTATTAACACAGCTTCAAAACTAAACAGTTAGTTGGGTATACCTAGACATTGCCTACCACTCAGCAGTCAAAAAACGCTGCCCTTCAGCGGGTACTAGGATATCGTCTTGCTGACAATAAATCTAAACACTCCTTCAGTAACGGTACTTTTAGAATAAAAAGAAAATTTACTGACGTTAAACGTGTTTCCATGAATTTTTTTCAGCTGACAACACAGCAACCATCACAAGAGTTTTGGTTCTGGAACCAAAATGTACACAACTGCACGAGAAAAAAAAAGAAAAAAAAAAGGTTGTTGAAACATACCAATCACACAAAATCTGAATATCGCTAAAATATTAATTCTGTAATTGTGTTATACAGAATACTTCCTATACAATTTAAGCATTGTTCAATGATTTACTTGTAAGCCGAAGCATGCAGATCCCCTCAGATTAATTGACATTGGCTGTTGCCATTCGAATTCTACTTCTGTTTTACTTGCACGCGTCCCGTCCACACACAACACACACATATACACACAACATACACACACAACATACACACATGCACGCACACACACACACACAACAGACACACAACAGACACACACACACACACACACACACACACTCGCACACACGTTTATTTGGTGTACATGCTCAAACCCATACGTGCGTTCATGCTTCCCGCATTCAGTCCAATGCATGTACAAGTATGGGTACAACTTTCTACGCGCAAGAAAACTGACTACGAAGTGTGCACTGACAAATGTAACTCACTTACACAACTAAGGTAGACACGTCGATGAGGGCTTTTTCCCCGCGAAGGAGAAACGAATGGAAAGACTTGTGAGGTTCGCTCACGAACAAATCATGACTAATAGAGGGGAAAATATCGACGTGATAGGCCCCCTAAACACCCTCCATCCAACAGTGTCAAGGTTCATCGAGTTCAAAACCCGTGTATCCACGTCTAAGCTCGTCAGGGTTTGTTGTGTCCAAGTTGCACGTCCTGGAACCCCGGTCCGCTCATTCTGGCACGTCAAGCTATACTTTCTCCCTTCTACACCAAGCCACCTCAAGCTATACTATCTCCCCTGTACACCAAACCATCTCAACTATACTTTCTCCCTTGTACACCAAGGCACTTCAGGCTGTGTTTTTATGACCAGACACTGAACAGAAACCCCGGAACCCAAGGCTTGCCATATTCATTCTCCTTCTCTTCAGAGTCACTATCGTCCTAGCACCGGCGCTTACGAGTCCCTGGGGGCATTGCTCCTGTCCTGAGGAGGAGTGGACAGCACGCTCTGGCGTCCGTCTGGCAGAGTCCAGCACCGGACACCTAGTCCAGACGTGGCGGAAGCCCGCTCCTGGTCCTCGGTGGACATGACGGAATCGCACGAAGACTCGTGGCCGCCCAGCTGAAGAGGGCGGTAGGCTGCCACTCCGTGGCGGGCAATGTCCTGCTGCAACCGCAGCAAGTAGTCGCGGTCGGCTGTCGCGTTCAAAGACACATGAGGAAGCTGGGGAGTTGAGACCGGATGAGATCGAGGGAGGAACTCTGGGACTCCTGAGAGGCTGGGCCAGACGGGCACGGGTCGTCGAATGGGCGGACTGTGAGGAGCGTAGGGGTGGGCAGCCAGACGGGCATTCACAGCACCCACGCGGTTCCCTACCAGCTGCAGCGATTCCTCAGGCAGCCTGCGCTCGGCCAAGCCATACGAATACCGCTGCAAGGCATCCATCGCCTGCGAGCTGGTGACAGCCTCGGACAGCCCGTAGTGTGCGGAGGGGAACGACCAGAAGGAGAGCGGTGTCATGGACGACATGGAGGTGGGGAGACGGAATGACGAAGGAAGCAGAGCGGAGTCGTCGGAATAAGAGGAGAGGTAGCCAGCAGGCATGTGCAGGCTGGCAAGGTCCCTGCAGCTGTACTGCGCCATGGAGATCGGGACGCTCACGGGGACGGGGGAGGAAAACAGTCCTGAAAAGCTCTGCATGTGGCTGGCGATGTCTCTTCGCCGATCAAACTCTTGGGCAGCGATCCTGTGGATCTCGTGGGTGGCAGCCGCGTCCCTGGCTTGGCGGTCTGAGAGTGAGACTGATCGTCTGTCTTCCTGGCTTGAACGGCTGCTGGAATCTCTGCTGGGGCAGTCGCGTGGAGAGGCAGAGGACGGAGCTGGGGAGACCGCGTCAAGCTGCAGGGTGGGTGGGGAGGAAGCGTCGTACGAGTTCCTGTCTGAGGACGTCCTTTGGGGCCCACGCTTCTGGCTGGCACCGTTGGTGGATTCCCTGCTGGGAGTTTCCCGCGACTGACCTGAAGGTTCCACCCCTGGACTCGTCTTTGGCTTGGGTTCCTCCTCTGCCTTTCCTCCTTTAGATGGCACTTCCGGTGATGAAGAGGAAGGCACTTCTGAGAGACTCTGGCAAGATTCTCTGGGTCCAGCAACCGCTGCCGCCTCCTTAGAGCTTGACTGGTCATAGATCAAGTCGATCTTATCGTCGGTTTTCTCCAGATTCTCTTGACCACTGTCGAGGCTGTCCGACCGTTTCAGGGCTGGAGCTGGGCTGGCTTGGGTTGGGCAACAGGGGGAGATGGGAAGGGTGCGAAGACTGTCCTCTGGGCCCGCCACTGAGTTGGGAGTACAGCAGCACTCTACCCCGGAGTCACAGCCCGCCGTGTCCACCCTGTCAGTAGACCTGGATTTCACTACGTCTGAAGAACACGATTCCTCTTCCTGTTTTTCCTCGTCTTCTTCGTCTTCATCCTCTTCTTCCGCACCCTCGTCACCGTCATTGCTGGAAGGTCTGGCCCTCTTGCTTTCCTCGTACTCAGTGTCGTCACTCGTCGGATTCCGTCTGGAAATAGTGAAAGGGACCGTGCGTTTTAATGACAATAACAGCGCATCGTAGAGTGACAAAGAACATGGAGATATTGGAGACTATCATTCTTGACTAAAGAATTTAAAACTTTCAATTGGCACACAATACGAACACACATTAACAGGCGTCCATGCATACAATCTCCATTCTAATTACCCCATAACATCGTCACATCCAACCCGACAATAAAGAACAATTGCTTTATTCTCACGCCAAGGGATTATGTCACAGAAGTTTCAGCGGAAATTAATTGTCACTTCTATCATCCCACCCGCCAGCTGCTGAACCCATCCTCCATAAGAAGTCCATCACAGGAAGGAAATTATCACACTCTTTCACTACCATGGATAAACTATCCGCTCGTGCCCTTCCTTCCAAAAATAACAGCGGAAGTACACTGTCAACCCACAAAAACTTCGACATGGCCTCAGTCTGAATGGCAAAACTCCTGCGCACGCAAAAGCTAGACCTCTAAGTGAGGGCTACTCGCAATGTGGCCATGGGTCACATCCGGTCAAGATAACTCGAAGATGAATCCCTGTTTGCAACTCATCCAGTTCTGTCACGTTGCAGACTTGATAGTCAAACAGTCAATCCCCTCAAAACATCGCCCTGGAGAGCTCGGTCTCTCCCTACAACTATTCAGCAGAGAACGAAATGAGACGTTAAGTGTTATCTATGTGCATGAACCATCGAATGAACTCGTTCACAAATTTGTCGGATTTCTTTGAAAGCTATCAGAATTCCTACCAATATTTACAGGTCAGACACCCCATCACTCGCCATCCGGGTAAAGCTTGCTCGCACCACTCTAACTCACACAGACTTGTTTCCATGAAAAAGTACACCCTACACTGTAAAACATTGTGACGCGTCATGTGTTTAAGAAGATCCGTCATGTGTTTAAGAAAGTGCTTAATAAACACATCACCCGTTTATGATGGACATCACCTAAACACATCGACATGTTTATGTGTTTATGAATGAACTTGCACCTAAACACATCGACATGTTTATGTGTTTATGAATGAACTCGCTCATGTGTTTAATTAAAATGACAACTCACTTTCTCTTCCGTCCTCCCCCGTTCTCCCTGAAGCCCTTGGCGAAGGGGTTCAGTTCGATCTTGAGGGCGGTGACCTTCTCGTTCTGGTAGGCCGTGACTGCGATGAACTCCGTGACGGGGGCGATGACTGCCTTGACAGGGACGGGGGGAGGCTGCACGAAGCCGTACTGGACTGGCATCACCCGGCACACCAGGAACTGCAGCCGGTACTTGTGGCCAGAGTGGAGGTGGAACTGGAAAACACCACAGAAAAATGCCTCGTCAACATTTGTGCAAGGAAAATAAGGTTGAATACTTTTTTGGAGAGAATTGTTTTTGGACAGATACATTTCGGAAAGATGCGCTTTTAAGTCGATGCGGCGTCAACGAAAAACCAGTAACTGCCTAATGGGAAATACCCTTGTTTTTATAATGGTGTACATTATAAAAAATAATATTGGAAAAGACTTGGTCGAAGCACTGTATGGATATGGTGAAGAGTAAAATGCTGGTTTCCATAGCAAAATTAACACTATATCATCGCGACAGATATCCCCCCTTCTCACAAAACCCGCTGTGCTAAATGTAAATGAAACAGTGTCAATCCCTTCTCTTGCAGTGGATGTAGCACGCTGATATTCACTCTAAGCACCCTCCACTTATAAGGGAAATATGCACTTGTTTATGCATGATTGATTTAAGAAAAACTAGGCGATAACTGCCATTGATCCAATCCAAATTCTACTCATCATTTTCCACACATCTCGTACTGAATCAATCTCCTTGCAGGACATTTCATGCCCCAGCACTGTTATTGTGGGGACAGAGTGGTGGCCATCAAGTCAGCACTGTTACTGTGGGGACAGAGTGCTGGCCATCAAGTCAGCACTGTTACTGTGGGGACAGAGTGCTGGCCATCAAGTCAGCACTGTTACTGTGGGGACAGAGTGCTGGCCATCAAGTCAGCACTGTTACTGTGGGGACAGAGTGCTGGCCATCAAGTCAGCACTGTTACTGTGGGGACAGAGTGCTGGCCATCAAGTCAGCACTGTTACTGTGGGGACAGAGTGCTGGCCATCAAGTCAGCACTGTTACTGTGGGGACAGAGTGCTGGCCATCAAGTCAGCGTGCACACACAGAGAACTCTGCACTCGCTATCGGCAGTAACCACTCGCCTCAAGTGACCGTCTACATCCGGGCCCTACGACGGCCGCCATTGCTACCAACACCGGAAGTGGCAGGCCCATTTACGGCTGCGCAGGAAGGCCTCGTTGTCGCCTCTTTGCCGGATATGGGGCTTCGCACTTCCGGCCGCGCTGACCGCTGTTTGCGAGAGCACGCGCCCCGCGCCAGCCAGTCGCCTGCCCGGATGTGGCCACTTGTGGCTGCTGGACAGCGCGACTGCCCAACCGTGAGGTTACATCGTGTGCACCATACCCCAGTGAAGCAATACCATCATATAGCACTGTCTACAGCTCGGGAACAGATCATGTCTGCCACAGTAAACTTGGAGAATTCGACTGAGACATTTTAGTTGAGTGGACACTGTGGTCACATTCGGATTTAAAACGTACATATCGCACCTATCAAGGGAAATAAAGTGTCAGTCTTACACACATAGTTAGGAAATCAGAGCTGAATCCTTTGGCCCTCCCAGGCGATGACTGTTTCTACTGAACTCGATTCTGGACTGATGGATGGATGGATGGATGGATGGATGGATGGATGGATGGATGGATGATAGGATGGTTGGATGGATGGATGGATGGATGGATGGATGGATGGATGGATGAATGGATGGATGGAGTGAGTTTTACGGTCTATCAGCCTTTGTAGGCAATGTAAGGCCACTAAGCACGAAAATCGCTAGAACAGTTTAGAGTAAACGCAAATCAAGTCATGGTGTCCCTAGTTATTCGCCTCTTACAAATCGCGTAGGGAGACGCGGTGGGTCATTTCTTACCCCGAACCCACAGGGGGAGATTTGGGACCGACTGCTGGTATTGTGACCACGTTTTCTATTCCGTGACTGACGGGTCTTCAGTCAGCGTTCCAATCCGTGTCGATTCCTTCGCTGGCCCTACTCCACTAGAAATTCCACTTTGAAAGATGTGTTACTCATTGCACCGTGGGTTGTATAATTGTATCGTCATGTGCGAAATGAGCAGTCAATTTGCTGTGGCACCCTAAAACAATTTTCTGTGTAATTTGGGCGTGAGCACGTGAAGAATTGTGCCTTTTTTCTTTGCATGCCCTCCCCACTGATATTTACTGTCAAACTAAATTTTTTGTTTCACACACACACACACACACACAAACACACGCAGACACACACACACACACACACACACACACACACACACACACACACACACACACACACACACACACATTTGCATGCATCACGTAAGCATAACATTGCCTGACGCTCTAAATTTTCTTAAGGAAAGCAGACAAGACAAATGCAGCTATGCACACACGAGTCTTGTCAGACAGTCTACAAATACAAGGGTTTCCCGCTCTAATTCTCCACGATATAGCTCACATTCCCAAGTCCACACCATATAGCTCACATTCCCATGTCCACACCATATAGCTCACATTCCCATGTCCACACCATATAACTCACATTCCCAAGTCCACACCATATAGCTCACATTCCCATGTCCACACCATGGAGCTCACATTCCCAAGTCCACACCATATAGCTCACATTCCCATGTCCACACCATATAGCTCACATTCCCATGTCCACACCATATAACTCACATTCCCAAGTCCACACCATGGAGCTCACATTCCGAGTCCACACCATATAGCTCACATTCCCATGTCCACATCATATAGATCACATTCCCATGTCCACACCATATAGCTCACATTCCCATGACCACACCATATAGCTCACATTCCCATGTCCACACCTTGGAGCTCACATCCCCATTCCACACCATATAGCTCACATTCCCATGTCCACACCATATAGCTCACATTCCCAAGTCCACACCATGGAGCTCACATCCCGAGTCCACACCATATAGCTCACATTCCCTAGTCCACATCATATAGCTCACATTCCCATGTCCACACCATATAGCTCACATTCCGATGTCCACACCATATAGCTCACATTCCCTAGTCCACACCATGGAGCTCACATCCCGAGTCCACACCATATAGCTCACATTCCCATGTCCACACCATATAGCTCACATTCCAATGTCCACATTATATAGCTCACATTTCAATGTCCACACCATATAGCTCACATTCCCAAGTCCACACCATGGAGCTCACATCCCGAGTCCACACCATATAGCTCACATTCCCATGTCCACACCATATAGCTCACATTCCCATGTCCACACCATATAACTCACATTCCCATGTCCACACCTTGGAGCTCACATCCCGAGTCCACACCATATAGCTCACATTCCCATGTCCACACCATATAACTCACATTCCCATGTCCACACCATATAGCTCACATTCCCATGTCCACACCATATAGCTCACATTCCCATGTCCACACCATGGAGCTCACATTCCCATGTCCACACCATGGAGCTCACATTCCCATGGCATGTCCACACCATGGAGCTCACATCCCCAGTCCACACCATGGAGCTCACATTCCCAGTCCACACCATGGAGCTCACATTCCGATGTCCACACCATGGAGCTCACATCCCCAGTCCACACCATGGAGCTCACATTCCCAGTCCACACCATGGAGCTCACATTCCCATGTCCACACCATATAACTCACATTCCCATGTCCACACCATATAGCTCACATTCCCAAGTCTACACCATGGAGCTCACATCCCGAGTCCACACCATGGAGCTCACATCCCCAGTCCACACCATGGAGCTCACATCTCGAGTCCACACCATGGAGCTCACATCCCGAGTTCCTCGCCTCTACACTGATCAAGACATCATCTCATTCCGAAACCCGGAAACATTTTGTCTTACGCCAAACCACCCTGGGGCTGTCCTACTGTGGCTGGTGACAACTTGACAACTTGCACAATGGACGGCAGCGAGCAACTTTGCCAGTAGGCGCCTCTGATCTCTGACCACGAGCTAGCTCCACTACCCCCGTCCGGTCAGTTAATAGCTGGACTTGGTGACCGCGCCCTCACTCCTACATGATACTCAAGCGCTTCTCCTCAGCACGTATCATGTCTCTCCGCGCCAGACTTCCTCTACGGCGAATGCGGCGCCAGTGGCGTCCAGCATTGCTAGGCAACCTGGAGAGGGGTGACAGCGTACGGCCCTTAGCGACGCGAGAATTACAACCTAGTCCGAAGTGGCTATCCAATGACCACCTGTCCCCCTTCTCGCTAACCAACTTCGTCATCAGGGTCATAGGTAGGCCAACACAAAGTGGTATGAGAGATGCAGGAATAATAGGATCAGGGAGTGCACAGATAAGCGGGGCATGGTTCTAAACTTTCTTCTACATAGAGCACCCAGTTTCGCGGTCACGGAGACACCTCAGCCGTCAAAACCACGACGCAATCGGTGTAGCGGTTAGTTTGGAGTGGAACGGATTATGCTTTGAAACAGAGCAGACACTTTGCTTCGAGACTGAGAGACTCTTCCATTCCTCCCACAGTTTAATTCGCTCGCTCTCTCCTTCCCTGAATCCAGGGTTGCATCGAGCTGAACATAAACAGATTCACGCAAGGCGGGGGATAAAGACAGCACTGAATATAACTCATCTCTGCTGGGGGCATGGCTGCAGAGGCTGAGGGAGATGTAAAAAGCGATCCCACCCCCACCCCCCACCCCCACCCCCGCGTGCTCCCATGCTATCTGGCAGCGAGCTGTCGTTAACGCCATCCCTACGTCATGACCAATGCCGTAATTGAGTTCACGAGCAGCTCTCCTGGTGGCCTCCCTTTATACGCCACGGAAATCAGCCGCCAGGGAGCGCTGCCAAACAGTCTTCCCGTCATGCCTCCGGCTGAGGGATTGCGCCCATTCAGTGCCAACTCGAATCTGTCACGACCTGGCCAAAGTGCAACACGCCCAGCATCAAATGAAGACGACCGGGCTTTCAGAGAGACGCCTGAGATTTGCAGTTGAGATGGAGTTGGGACGGAACAGTGACGTTGGAAGGAAAGGGTGAGGGGATAGAGAGTGGGAGTGAAGAGTGGGGGTTAAGGGGAGTGGGGGGTAAGGGGAGTGGAGGGTGGGGGGTAAGGGGAGTGGAGGGTGGGGGGTAAGGGGAGTGGGGGTTAAGGGGAGTGGGGGTTAAGGGGAGTGGGGGTTAAGGGGAGTGGAGGGTGGGGGTTAAGGGAAGTGGAGTTGGGGAGGGAAGATGGAGGTGCGATGGTTAAGATGAAGTGGGCGGGCGTGGGGTGAAGGGTGAAGGGAGAGGAGGGGATGGAAGGAGGGATGGAGAGAGAGAGAGAGAGAGAGAGAGAGAGAGAGAGAGAGAGAGAGAGAGAGAGAGAGAGCGGGTGGGTACTGGAGGGAAGGATGACAGAAAAAGGAGGGAAATATTGAAAGGTTTGAGAGGGAGGAATTGAGGAAGGGAGGAATTCTTAGGGAAAATGTTTTCAAACAAGACTTGAAAAACGCTACGAGGAACCACAAATCCTGACGATGAAAAAATTACAGCAGGCTATCTACTAATTGCATATTACCATCTGCATTGAAAACGAAATTAATATAAATTTATTAATAGAATGTCCAAACAAAGGCTTTCCACATTTGCCAAAAACCGATATTCTTGAGATTATACAAACTAAGATAAGATAATCTAATCACGTATACAATATTAACATATTTGATTTCAAGGACCACTCAACAATAGCAAATGCATCTACATATAAACTATTTATCACAAAAGCACCAATGTGGATAACATTGGAAGAGAGAGATATTTGACAGTAGCAGCATTCAGAGGAGGAGGAGCGGCAGCAGCAGCAGTGGAGTAACTTATGTGGGATGAAGGAGAGAAGCAGGAGCAAGATTTCATGGAAAGCACATGAAAAAAAAATTCGGATGAATAAGAGGAATAGGAGGGGGAGCAAGAGAAAGCGGTGGACGAATAGCGAAGCAAGAGAAACTGGAAGTAGACAGAGACAACATAACAATTCCAGCAACACAGCAAAAGCAGCCATAAACTAACGATAACATACAGCAATAACATCAAGAACATAAACAACAACGGAAGCACGGCAAAAACAACAAAACAACAACAACCATAGCAGTAACAGTAGCAACAAAAACAACAGCAGATACAACAAAATAAAACAAAAACTAACAACAAAACAGCTGACATCACAACAAATTCCCACCCAATTCAACCCTAGGGACGAAAAAACCAGGGGAGATCACTCACCACGTGCTGGTCACGCGGACGGTGGTTGGTGTTGTTGGTCAGCTTGACCTTCTGGAAATTGAAGCTCTTGGCCATGACCTGGTCTCCAGGCAGAGGCCCGTCCTGGTGGAAGAACACGGTGGTGGCCTCCATCCTGCGGTCGATCCTCTCGCCCTCGCCGTTGTCCTGCCAGGCCGAGTTGGAGAACTTGTAGCGGCGGTTGTCCACCCTGACCACGTTGATGCCCACCAGGTAGTGCTCCTTGGCGCTCAGCCCGGACACCTTGATCTTGGCGTAGGGGAATGCGCGCCTGCAACGGACAATGCCGGAAGTTGTGAGAAACGGAAGAGAGAGGAGGCGAAGGAGGAAGAGAAGCAGGAGCAGTAGTTACCGAAAGAAGAGTAAGAGGAAGGGGGGGGGGGGGGGGGAGTAAAATAAGGCAGTTTTCAAGTGAACAAAAAGTGACTATTGAATCATGTTTTCCATTTAAATGAGTAAATGGGATTACGACCTCTCACATATTCAGGCAGTACATACATTCCAAGCATTTCAGTCGCCAGCGTTACAAAAATTATTCTGAATGTAAACCTGCTAGTTACATTCAATTCTAATCTCTCTCTCTCTCTCTCTCTCTCTCTCTCTCACTCTCTCTCTCTAGATGAAATGTGTGTGCCTGTGTGTGTCTCCATCTCGTGCGATTCTGGCTCTCTCTCTTGTCTCTGTCTCTAATCTGGCTCTCGTGTGCGTCTGCTGTGTCTCGTCTTTGTGTGGACTGCGATACATAGTGTAGTGGAGTGCTGCGTCGGTCTTCTCATCTCTCTCTCTACTCTCTTTTCTCTCTCTCTCTCTCTCTCTCAAGCTCCTCTCTCTCGCTCTCTAGCTACGCTACAAGTATCGGCAACATGACTAATAGGTGGCCTGCTCGGTCAATAAAAACATAAAAAGGCTGTACAGCCTGACAGAGGTTGCGATCATTCCTCTCTTGGGATGAGGTCTGGCAACAAGCAATCTACTGTTTTCTCAACCAACAGCTCTCTCGCCCGAAAGGACTCCTTTCACCAGGCATGCGAAACACAGTAAGGCAAGGGAAACCACACTAGACTCCTGTGTTTTTCTCCAGAAAAAAAAGAGAAAAAAGAAAAAAAAAAAAAAAAAGAAAAGAAAGAAGAAAAAAAAAGAAAAAAAAGAAAAAAAAAAAAAAAAAAAAAAAAAAAAAAAACAAAGCTATTTTCCAGCGACGCAAGGTCATGCGCAGCTGAGGCTCCACACTCGATAGTAAGCCAAGTAGAAACAGCCGGGCGTGGGGGGGAGGGGGGAGTAGAAGTGCTTGCCTCGTTGCCTTTTCCGCATCCTTCCCTTCTACGCCCATCCCCGCCCCACCCCTCCCCCCCCGTTCTTGTCCTACCCAGTATAGCCCCCCCGCCCCCCCTCCCCCCAAATTATTTAAAATAATTGGTGTGTACGGTAACCTGACAGACCCATTTTTTTCCCTGCCGGCACTAAACGTTTTTTCTATCGTGAAAACAAAATTCGAAGGTAAACAATTTACGCGATATTCCTTCTGAGCATTATTTAAGTACTAAAGAAGTGTTTTCAGCAAAAGAGAAAATTTTATTTATGTTCAGATCAATCTACTGTCTACATGACATTTCTTAAAACACACAAATGTGCCAAGTCTTAGTCTGGCATCCCATTAAACAAACGGGGAGGGGGGGGGGGGGGGGGGGAAATCAGCCCTTCCACCTACTCGGACTCTTATTTTTAGCAATGTTACCTTAACCACACATTTTTTAGGAAGACGGGGGTAGGGGTGGGGGAACGCGTTAAGATACTGACTTTTAAACATTTTCTCCCCCTAAACCTCCCCCATTCTTTTCGTTTCAACATATCCTTAAAAGTTCTTCTTCTTCTGAGAATCAGGAAAAAGTGCTAGAGTTGTGAGAGGAAATGAAAGGAAAGCTCCGAATGGAAGAGAACAGAAAGAAAACCTTTTTCTCCACAACAAGTCATAAAAGTTACAATATTACTGGTGCTAAGGAAGGGTGTCATCGAGTAAAATAAATGACAGGGCGGAGATGATACGACGCACAATCGTAAGACGATGGGAAGCGGTCAAGAGGGCGGTCAAGTCAAGCACAACTCCTTGAATCTGAACAAAATTGACAGACAAAAGCTTGCTATGTTCAGAAGGACATGGAGCAGAGGCAAAAACCGCATTTTAATATGCACAGCTAAAAAACAGCGAGTCGGCAGAGGGAAAGGTCACTCTTTGCCAAAAGTGGGGCTTATACACCACACTGGCTTTCTCTTTTTCTCTCTTTCTCTTTGTCTGTCTGTCTGTCTGTCTGTCTGTCTGTCTGTCTGTCTGTCTCTCTCTGTCTCTCTCTCTCTGTCTCTCTCTC
>JAWQFJ010002667.1:12500-26160 GCA_034096865.1 Theodoxus fluviatilis | reverse complement strand
CAAGGGGCACAACACACACAACACAAGGATCACAACACACACAACACAAGGAGCACAACACACACCACACAAGGGGCACAACACACACAACACAAGGGGCACAACACACACAACACAAGGAGCACAACACACGCGACACAAGGGGCACAACACACGCGACACAAAGGGCACAGCACACACAACACAAGGGGCACAACACACACAACACAAATGGCACAACACACACAACACAAGGGGCACAACACACGCGACACAAGGGGCACAACACACACAACACAAGGTGCACAACACATACAACACAATGGGCACAACACATACAACACAAGGGGCACAGCACACACAACACAAGGGGCACAACACACGCGACACAAGGGGCACAACACACGCGACACAAGGGGCACAGCACACACAACACAAGGGGCACAACACACACAACACAAGGGGCACAACACACACAACACAAGGGGCACAACACACACCACACAAGGGGCACAACACACACAACACAAGGGGCACAACACACACAACACAAGGGCACAACACACACAACACAAGGGGCACAACACACACAACACAAGGGCACAACACACGCGACACAAGGGGCACAACACACACCACACAAGGGGCACAACACACACAACACAAGGGGCACAACACACACACACAAGGGGCACAACACACACAACACAAGGGGCACAACACACACGACACAAGGGGCACAACACACACAACACAAGGGGCACAACACACACAGCACAAGGGGCACAACACACACAACACAAGGGGCACAACACACGCGACACAAGGGGCACAACACACACAACACAAGGGGCACAACACACACAACACAAAGGGACACAACACACACAACACAAGGGGCTCAACACACACGACACAAGGGGCACAACACACACACACAAGGGGCACAACACACACAACACAAGGAGCACAACACACGCGACACAAGGGGCACAACACACGCGACACAAGGGCACAGCACACACAACACAAGGGGCACAACACACACAACACAAGGGGCACAACACACACAACACAAGGGGCACAACACACACACACAAGGGGCACAACACACACAACACAAGGGGCACAACACACACAACACAAGGGGCACAACACACACAACACAAGGGGCACAACACACACAACACAAGGGGCACAACACACGCGACACAAGGAGCACAACACACACAACACAAGGGGCACAACACACACAACACAAGGGGCACAACACACACAACACAAGGGCACAACACACACAACACAAAGAGCACAACACACACAACACAAGGGGCTCAACACACACAACACAAGGATAACAACACACGCGACACAAGGAGCACAACACACACAACACAAGGGGCACAACACACACAACACAAATGGCACAACACACACCACACAAGGGGCACAACACACGCGACACACAAGGGCACAACACACACAACACAAGGGGCACAACACACACAACACAAGGGGCACAACACACGCGACACAAGGGGCACAACACACGCGACACAAGGGGCACAACACACACAACACAAGGGGCACAACACACACAACACAAGGGGCACAACACACACAACACAAGGGGCACAACACACACAACACAAGGGGCACAACACACACAACACAAGGGCACAACACACACAACACAAGGTGCACAACACACACAACACAAGGGGCTCAACACACACAACACAAGGATAACAACACACGCGACACAAGGAGCACAACACACACAACACAAGGGGCACAACACACACAACACAAGGGGCACAACACACACCACACAAGAGGCACAACACACACAACACAAAGAGCACAACACACACAACACAAGGGGCTCAACACACACAACACAAAGATAACAACACACGCGACACAAGGGGCACAGCACACACAACACAAGGGGCACAACACATACAACACAAGGGGCTCAACACACACCACACAAGGGCACAACACACGCGACACAAAGCTCACAACACACACTACAAGGGCACAACACACACAACACAAATGGCACAACACACACCGCAAAAGGGGCTCAACACACGCGACACAAGGGGCACAACACACACAACACAAGGGGCACAACACACACCACACAAGGGGCACAACACACACAACACAAGGGGCACAACACACACCACACAAGGGGCACAACACACGCGACACAAGGGGCACAACACACACAACACAAGGGGCACAACACACACAACACAAGGGGCACAACACACACAACACAAGGGGCACAACACACGCGACACAAGGGGCACAACACACACAACACAAGGGGCACAACACACACAACACAAGGGGCACAACACACACAACACAAGGGCACAACACACAACACAAGAGAGCACAACACACGCGACACAAGGGCACAACACACACAACACAAGGGGCACAACACACGCAACACAAGGGGCACAACACACACAACACAAGGGGCACAACACACACAACACAAGGGGCACAACACACACCACACAAGGGGCACAACACACACAACACAAGGGGCACAACACACACAACACAAGGGGCACAGCACACGCGACACAAGGGGCACAACACACACCACACAAGGGGCACAACACACACCACACAAGGGGCACAACACACACCACACAAGGGCGCACAACACACACCACACAAGGGCACAACACACACAACACAAGGGGCACAACACACACAACACAAGGGGCACAGCACACGCGACACAAGGGGCACAACACACACAACACAAGGGGCACAACACACGCGACACAAGGGGCACAGCACACACAACACAAGGGGCACAGCACACACAACACAAGGGGCACAACACACGCGACACAAGGAGCACAACACACACAACACAAGGGGCACAACACACGCGACACAAGGGGCACAACACACAACACAAGGGGCACAACACACACAACACAAGGGGCACAACACACGCGACACAAGGGGCACAGCACACGCGACACAAGGGGCACAACACACGCGACACAAGAGGCACAACACACGCGACACAAGGGGCACAACACACACAACACAAGGGGCACAACACACACAACACAAGGGGCACAGCACACGCGACACAAGGGGCACAACACACGCGACACAAGGGGCACAACACACACAACACAAGGGGCTGCACAACACACACGACACAAGGGCACAACACACACAACACAAGGGGCACAACACACGCGACACAAGGGGCACAACACACGCGACACAAGGGGCACAACACACACAACACAAGGGCACAGCACACGCAACACAAGGGGCACAGCACACGCGACACAAGGGGCACAACACACGCGACACAAGGGGCACAGCACACGCGACACAAGGGGCACAGCACACGCAACACAAGGAGCACAACACACGCAACACAAGGGGCACAACACACACACACAAGGGGCACAACACACGCGACACAAGGAGCACAACACACGCGACACAAGGGGCACAACACACGCGACACAAGGGGCACAACACACGCGACACAAGGGGCACAGCACACACAACACAAGGAGCACAACACACACAACACAAGGGGCACAACACACACAACACAAGGGGCACAACACACGCGACACAAGGGGCACAACACACGCGACACAAGGGGCACAGCACACGCGACACAAGGGGCACAACACACGCGACACAAGGGGCACAACACACGCGACACAAGGGGCACAGCACACGCGACACAAGGGGCACAACACACACAACACAAGGGGCACAACACACGCAACACAAGGGGCACAACACACGCGACACAAGGGGCACAACACACACCACACAAGGGGCACAACACACGCGACACAAGGGGCACAGCACACGCGACACAAGGGGCACAACACACACAACACAAGGGGCACAACACACGCGACACAAGGGGCACAACACACGCGACACAAGGGGCACAGCACACACAACACAAGGGGCACAACACACGACACAAGGGGCACAACACACACAACACAAGGGGCACAACACACGACACAAGGGGCACAACACACGCAGCACAAGGGCCACAACACACACACACAAGGGGCACAACACACACAACACAAGGGGCACAGCACACGCGACACAAGGGGCACAGCACACGCGACACAAGGGGCACAACACGCGCAGCACAAGGGGAAAAACACACACAGCACAAGGGGCACAGCACACGCGACACAAGAGGAAAAACACACGCAGCACAAGGGGAAAAACACACACAGCACAAGGGGCACAATACACGCGACACAAGGGGCACAACACACACATCACAAGGGGCACAACACACGCGACACAAGGGGCACAACACACACAACACAAGGGGCACAACACACACAACACAAGGGGCACAACACACGCAGCACAAGGGTCACAACACACACCACACAAGGGGCACAACACACACATCACAACGGGCACAACACACACAACACAGGGGGCACAACACATACAACACAAGGGCACAGCACACGCGACACAAGAGGCACAACACGCACAACAAAATCGGCACAACACACACAACACAAGGGGCTCAACACACACAACACAAGGGGCTCAACACGCGACACAAGGGGCACAACACACGCGACACAAGGGGCACAACACACACAACACAAGGGGCACAACACACACAACACAAGGGACACAGCACACGCGACACAAGGGGCACAACACACACCACAAAAAGGGCACAACACACACCACAAAAGGGGCTCAACACACACCACAAAAGGGGCACAACAGACACCACAAAAGGGACACAACACACACAACACAAGGGGCACAACACACACAACACAAGGGGCACAGCACACGCGACACAAGAGGAAAAACACACACAACAGAAGGGGCTCAACACACGCGACACAAGGGGCACAGCACACACGACACAAGGGGCACAGCACACACGACACAAGGGGCACAGCACACGCGACACAAGAGGAAAAACACACACAACAGAAGGGGCTCAACACACGCGACACAAGGGGCACAACACACAACACAAGGGGCACAACACATACCACACAAGGGGCACAACACACGCGACACAAGGGGCAGAGCACACGCGACACAAGGGGCACAACACACGCGACACAAGAGGCACAGCACACGCGACACAAGGGGCACAACACACACCACAAAAGGGGCACAACACACACCACACAAAGGGCACAGCAGACGCGACACAAGGGGCACAGCACACGCGACACAAGGGGCACAGCTGACACCACACAAGGGGCACAGCACACACGACACAAGTGGCACAACACACACCACACAAGGGGCACAGCAGACGCGACACAAGGGGCACAACACACGCGACACAAGGGGCACAACACACGCGACACAAGGGGCACAGCACACGCGACACAAGGGGCACAGCACACGCGACACAAGGGGCACAACACACGCGACACAAGGGGCACAACACACGCGACACAAGGGGCACAGCACACGCGACCCAAGGAGCACAACACACGCAACACAAGGGGCACAGCACACACGACACAAGGGGCACAGCACACGCGACACAAGGAGCACAGCACACGCGACACAAGGGGCACAACACACGCGACACAAGGGGCACAACACACGCGACACAAGGGGCACAGCACACGCGACCCAAGGAGCACAACACATACAACACAAGGGGCACAGCACACACGACACAAGGGGCACAGCACACGCGACACAAGGGGCACAGCACACGCGACACAAGGGGCACAGCACACGCGACACAAGGGGCACAACACACGCGACACAAGGGGCACAGCACACGCGACACAAGGGGCACAGCACACGCGACACAAGGGGCACAACACACACGACACAAGGGGCACAGCACACGCGACACAAGGGGCACAGCACACGCGACACAAGGGGCACAACACACGCGACACAAGGGGCACAGCACACGCGACACAAGGGGCACAGCACACGCGACACAAGGGGCACAGCACACGCGACACAAGGGGCAAAATACACGCGACACAAGGGGCACAGCACACGCGACACAAGGGGCACAGCACACACGACACAAGGGGCACAACACACGACACAAGGGGCACAACACACACCACAAAAGGGGCACAACACACGACACAAGGGGCACAACACACGCAGCACAAGGGCCACAACACACATTACACAAGGGGCACAGCACACACAACACAAGGGGCACAGCACACGCGACAGAAGGGGCACAGCACACGCGACACAAGAGGAAAAACACGCGCAGCACAAGGGGAAAAACACACACAGCACAAGGGGCACAGCACACGCGACACAAGAGGAAAAACACACGCAGCACAAGGGGAAAAACACACACAGCACAAGGGGCACAATACACGCGACACAAGGGGCACAACACACAACACAAGGAGCACAGCACACGCGACACACGGGGCACAACACACACAACACAAGGGGCACGACACACGCGACACAAGGAGCACAACACACACCACACAAGGGGCACAACACACAACACAAGGGGCACAACACACACCACACAAGGGGCACAACACACGCGACACAAGGGGCACAGCACACGCGACACAAGGGGCACAACACACAACACAAAAGGGGCACAACACACACAACACAAGGGGCACAGCAGACGCGACACAAGGGGCACAGCACACGCGACACAAGGGGCACAACACACACCACAAAAGGGGCACAACACACGCAGCACAAGGGCCACAACACACACCACACAAGGGGCACAACACACACCACAAAAGGGGCACAACACACGCAGCACAAGGGCCACAACACACGCGACACAAGGGGCACAGCACACGCGACACAAGGGGCACAGCACACGCGACACAAGAGGAAAAACACACGCAGCACAAGGGGAAAAACACACACAGCACAAGGGGCACAACACACGCGACACAAGGGGCGCAACACACGCGACACAAGTGGCACAGCACACGCGACACAAGGAGCACAGCACACGCGACACAAGAGGAAAAACACACGCAGCACAAGGGGAAAAACACACACAGCACAAGGGGCACAACACGTGACACAAGGGATACAACACACGCGACACAAGGGGCACAACACACGCGACACAAGAGGAAAAACACACACAACACAAGGGGCACAACACACACAACACAAGAGGCACAACACACGCGACACAAGGGGCACAACACACAACACAAGGGGCACAGCACACGCGACACAAGGGGCACAACACACGCGACACAAGAGGAAAAACACACACAACACAAGGGGCACAACACACACAACACAAGAGGCACAACACACGCGACACAAGGGGCACAACACACACAACACAAGAGGCACAACACACGCGACACAAGGGGCACAACACACAACACAAGGTGCACAGCACACGCGACACAAGGGGCACAGCACACGCGACACAAGGGGCACAACACACACAACACAAGGGGCACAGCACACGCGACACAAGGGGCACAGCACACGCGACACAAGGGGCACAGCACACGCGACACAAGGGGCACAGCACACGCGACACAAGAGGAAAAACACACCAGCACAAGGGGCAAAACACACACAGCACAAGAGACACGATACATGCAACACAAGAAGTCCAACACATACGATACAAGAAGTCCAACTCATACAACCCAAGGGGCACAACACACGCATTACAAGGGGCACCTGTCCAAAGATGACCACAGCAGGTGCCATGTTGCTCAAGAGAGGCCACTCCTGCCCGATGCCAGGCCAGCGCTTTTTGGGGAAGACGTAGGGGGCGATGCCGGAAGTGACCAAGGCGTGAAGGAAGGCCGTGTCGGGCACGTAGCTCTCGATGAAGAGTGTCAGCACTTCCTGGGGCTTTTGCTCCAGGTGGCGCCGCAGCGCGGCCAGCATGGACTGCAAGGAGAGGAGCGAGGCCCCAGTCAGCGAGTTGGACGTGCAGCTTCCGTGGCAGAGGAAGACGTTGCCCTGGTGAGGGTGCAGGTCCAGCATGAAGCCACGCACACCGTCAGCCAGCTGCTGCTCCACGCTGCGGCGCTGGTTGGCGGACCAGAAGTTCCAGGCGTCCTGGTGGGCGTAGGAGTTGTGCGTCACCAGGAAGGCGTTGCGGTTGTAGGCGCGGCTGTAGGCGGGGCTGGGCACGGACTGACGCTCCAGGGGCACGCAGAATCTGTCTGCCCCGTCTGACCTGCGCCGTGCAACCAGTGAACACAGGGGTAAAAAGGGAACTACAGGGAGGCACGGGGAGGCAGGGCGAGAGAGAGGGTGGAGAGAGAACAGGGTGGAGAGAAGACAGGGTGGAGATAGAACAGGGTGGAGAGAAAACAGGGTGGAGAGAGAACAGGGTGGAGAGAGAACAGGGTGGAGAGAAGACAGGGTGGAGAGAGAACAGGGTGGAGAGAAAACAGGGTGGAGAGAGAACAGGGTGGAGAGAGAACAGGGTGGAGAGAGAACAGGGTGGAGAGAGAACAGGGTGGAGAGAGAACAGGGTGGAGAGAGAACAGGGTGGAGAGAGAACAGGGTGGAGAGAGAACAGGGTGGAGAGAAGACAGGGTGGAGAGAGAACAGGGTGGAGAGAGAACAGGGTGGAGAGAGAACAGGGTGGAGAGAAGACAGGGTGGAGAGAGAGCAGGGTGGAGAGAGAACAGGGTGGAGAGAGAACAGGGTGGAGAGAGAACAGGGTGGAGAGAGAACAGGGTGGAGAGAGAACAGGGTGGAGAGAGAACAGGGTGGAGAGAAGACAGGGTGGAGAGAGAACAGGGTGGAGAGAAGACAGGGTGGAGAGAGAACAGGGTGGATAGAGAACAGGGTGGAGAGAGAACAGGGTGGAGAGAGAACAGGGTGGAGAGAGAACAGGGTGGAGAGAAGACAACATAGGAAACTGAGTGAAAGAAGGAATAGGGGTGATGGAGGAAGGAAGGAGGATGAACAAAGATAAAAGAGAAAAAAAGAAGGAGAAAGAGAATAAGAGAAGAAGGGAGGGAGGGGGGTTGGTGAGCAAGAGGAGGACGACGAGGAGAAGGAGGAAGAGAGGGACAAGAACAAGAAGAATGACAAGAAAAAGGACAAGAAGAAGAAGAAGAATAAGAAGAAGAAGAAGAAGAAGAAGAAGAAGAAGAAGAAGAAGAAGAAGAAGAAGAAGAAGAAGAAGAAGAAGAAGAAGAAGAAGAAGAAGAAGAAAAAGAAGAAGAAGAAGAAGAAGAAGAAGAAGAAGAAGAAGAAGAAGAAGAAGAAGAAGAAGAAGAAGAAGAAGAAGAAGAAGAAGAAGAAGAAGAAGAAGAAGAAGAAGGAGGAGGAGAAGGAGGAGGAGGAGAAGGAGGAGGAGAAGGAGGAAGAGAAGGAGGAGCAGGAGGAGGAGCAGGAGGAGCAGGAGGAGCAGGAGGAGCAGGAGGAGCAGGAGGAGAAGGAGGACAAGGATGAGGAGAAGAAGGAAAGGAGGAGCACGAGGGGGAGCAGGAAGAGGAGCAGAAGGAGGAGGAGGAGCTGGAGGAAGAGCAGGAGAGAAGAGAGTGTGTGACAGATAAAAAAATACAATAAAAGCCCACAGATTGCACGCGTTTTCTCATACACACACACTCACATGTGCGCGTGCACAGACCCATGCATATATGCATGGATGAATGCAAGCACACACTCATGAACGCGAGCATACACACACACACACACACACACGCACACAAATACACACATACATACACACACAAACACTCACATACATACATACACATACAACACACATACACGCATACACACATACACACATACACACACACGCGCGCGCACAAATGCACACACATACATACACACACAAATACTCACATACATACATACATACACATACAACACACATACACACATACACACACACGCACACACACACACGCACGCACACAAATACACACACATACATACACACACATACACACACACAAACACTCACATACATACAAACACATACAACACACATACACACACACATACACACATACACACACACACGCACACGTACACACACGCGCACACACACACGCATACACACACACACACACACACACACACACACACACACACGCACACGTACACACGCGCGCACATACACACACACACACACACACACGCATACACACACACAGAGTGCGGGCGACACGTACTTGAGACAGCGAGTGGCACCAGGGCATCTGGGACAGGCCTGGTTGCGGCACTGGCTGCCCAGGGAACACGCCCTGGCGCCCGCAGCCAGGACCAGCACCCACGCCAGCAGCGCCCTCCGTCTGCAGGTCTGGCCCATGCTGGCCTCTCCTGACCAAGCAGTGGGGTCTGGGACTTCTCCTGACCAGGCGCTGGAGTCTGGGACTTCACTTGACCAGGCACTGGAGTCTGGGACTTCTGACCAGGCACTGGAGTCTGGGACTTCTGACCAGGCGCTGGAGTCTGGGACTTCTGACCAGGCACTGGAGTCTGGGACTTCTGACCAGGCACTGGAGTCTGGGACTTCTGACCAGGCACTGGAGTCTGGGACTTCTGACCAGGCACTGGAGTCTGGGACTTCTGACCAGGCGCTGGAGTCTGGGACTTCTGACCAGGCACTGGAGTCTGGGACTTCTGACCAGGCACTGGAGTCTGGGACTTCTGACCAGGCGCTGGAGTCTGGGACTTCTGACCAGGCACTGGAGTCTGGGACTTCTGACCAGGCACTGGAGTCTTGGACTTCTGACCAGGCACTGGAGTCTGGGACTTCTGACCAGGCACTGGAGTCTGGGACTTCTGACCAGGCACTGGAGTCTGGGACTTCTGACCAGGCACTGGAGTCTTGGACTCCTGACCAGGCACTGGAGTCTGGGACTTCTGACCAGGCACTGGAGTCTGGGACTTCTGACCAGGCACTGGAGTCTGGGACTTCTGACCAGGCACTGGAGTCTGGGACTTCTGACCAGGCACTGGAGTCTGGGACTTCTGACCAGGCGCTGGAGTCTGGGACTTCTGACCAGGCACTGGAGTCTGGGACTTCTGACCAGGCGCTGGAGTCTGGGACTTCTGACCAGGCGCTGGAGTCTGGGACTTCACTTGACCAGGCGCTGGAGTCTGGGACTTCTGACCAGGCGCTGGAGTCTGGGACTTCTGACCAGGCACTGGAGTCTGGGACTTCTGACCAGGCACTGGAGTCTGGGACTTCTGACCAGGCGCTGGAGTCTGGGACTTCTGACCAGGCACTGGAGTCTGGGACTTCTGACCAGGCACTGGAGTCTGGGGCTTCTCCTGACCAGGCGCTGGAGTCTGGGACTTCACTTGACCAGTCACTGGAGTCTGGGACTTCACTTGACCAGGCGCTGGAGTCTGGGACTTCACTTGACCAGTCACTGGAGTCTGGGACTTCACTTGACCAGGCGCTGGAGTCTGGGACTTCACTTGACCAGGCGCTGGAGTCTGGGGCCTCTCCTGACCAGGCACTGGAGTCTGGGACTTCACCTGACCAGGCGCTGGAGTCTGGGACTTCACTTGACCAGTCACTGGAGTCTGGGACTTCACTTGACCAGGCGCTGGAGTCTGGGACTTCTGACCAGGCGCTGGAGTCTGGGACTTCACTTGACCAGGCGCTGGAGTCTGGGACTTCTGACCAGGCGCTGGAGTCTGGGACTTCACTTGACCAGGCGCTGGAGTCTGGGGCCTCTCCTGACCAGGCACTGGAGTCTGGGACTTCACCTGACCAGGCGCTGGAGTCTGGGACTTCACTTGACCAGTCACTGGAGTCTGGGACTTCACTTGACCAGGCACTGGAGTCTGGGACTTCTGACCAGGCGCTGGAGTCTGGGACTTCTGACCAGGCGCTGGAGTCTGGGACTTCACTTGACCAGGCGCTGGAGTCTGGGACTTCTGACCAGGCGCTGGAGTCTGGGACTTCACTTGACCAGGCGCTGGAGTCTGGGACTTCTGACCAGGCGCTGGAGTCTGGGACTTCTGACCAGGCGCTGGAGTCTGGGACTTCTGACCAGGCGCTGGAGTCTGGGACTTCTGACCAGGCGCTGGAGTCTGGGACTTCTGACCAGGCGCTGGAGTCTGGGACTTCTGACCAGTCACTGGAGTCTGGGACTTCTGACCAGGCGCTGGAGTCTGGGGCTTCACTTGACCAGTCACTGGAGTCTGGGACTTCTGACCAGGCGCTGGAGTCTGGGACTTCACTTGACCAGGCGCTGGAGGCTGTGGTTAGAGAAGCAAGGACTTGACCATTTCGTGGCTCCTCGAGGCCATCACGTTGCAGTCAGTCAACCCAACACAAACGGCATACATTACATACATTACATTACATTGCATACATTACATACATTACATTACATTACATTACATTACATTACATACATTACATACATCACATTACATACATTACATACATTACATTACCATACATTACATTTCATTACATTACATTACATACATTACATACAGGCTGTTGAATAAGATGATCTAAGACACACAAATCTGGTTTGCAAGGTCCTACCACTGACAACCCGTCCATTGAGACATGTTGGTTTTCAAATACTTCACAGAACTCAGTCAAAATCGCCTTCTCTAGTGTTTGCCTCACAGTGTGCACACATCTGCCGTGCGTCTCTGTGTACAGACCTTTCAGCCTGTTACAGCCATTCAAGGCATGCGAGTTAGTGTCTGAATGAAACCCGCAAAGTGTGCACGCTCTTGAGTAGGAGTCCGGGTAGTAAACGTTGTTAACCGCGTTTGTCTCTAGAAGTTGCAGTCTCCCCTTCACCACAAACTTCGTGATATGGTCGTTGATGTTGCTGTTGGAGAGATGCGTGTTGGAGCACGTCATGTCAGCTACAGGGCAGGCCTCTCTTAGTAGACCGCCTTGTTGTTTCAAGCTCCGCCAGTGATCAAGGTCTTGTAGGATTTCCTTCTCTTTAAGGGCTCTGTAGAGCGTTGAATGGTCGGTGAAGCGCAGTGATATGCAGTCGTCATCTGCAGCTGGAATCACAACTGCAAACATATCTTTATCCGCGTCAAAGTCAAGTTGGATCCTCAGGCGGAGGCAGAGTTCATGAAGTTCGATGAAACTCGACTGTGGCCAATTCACTTTGCTCTTTTTCTGGAGCCTTTGCCTTTCATCAATTTTATAGCCAGCAAAATTGTCATCGGATGCAGTTTGTGGCACCTTTCTCTTTTGCATGTGGAGAGCTAGGCTGGTTCTCGCTGTTTCTCTCACCGGTCCATCGTCGCTGTTTAGCACTGCTAGCCAAAACGACACTTTCTTAGCGTGGTACATTGTCTTTGGGTTCAGCAAGCCTAGGCCTCCTTTGCTCTTGGGCGTGAACATTTGGCTTCTTGTGGAAGACGAGTTGAGCTTGAGATGGTCTCGTGCGAAATCTACGATCTCATCTTCCAATTCTTTGAGGAATTTTTCTGTCATCCACATGTTGCTGTAAAAAAAATTCAGTTTGGATGATGCCATGACGTTGACAGCCTCGATCTTTTTGTTGACGGGGAGTGGAGACCTCGAGATCATGTGCAGTGTCGATGTGAATTCTGCCTTTTTTTCCTCCAATTGCTTCTTTCCTGCTGTGCCAGCCAGGTTGACATGAAATCCAAGATAGGGGTACGCTTGATCTTTTCCGTACTTTGGCAATAAACTTCC
>JAWQFJ010002667.1:0-5000 GCA_034096865.1 Theodoxus fluviatilis | reverse complement strand
ATACATACATACATACATACATACATACATACATACATACATACATACATACATACATACATACATACATACATACATACATACATACATACATACATACATACATACATACATACATACATACATACATACATACATACATACATACATACATACATACATACATACACATACATACATACATACATACATACATACATACATACATACATACATACATACATACATACATACATACATACATACATACATACATACATACATACATACATACATACATACATACATACATACATACATACATACATACATACATACATACATACATACATACATACATACATACATACATACATACATACATACATATCAAAATGACTTTATTCATGAAAGAATAGTGCAAGTCTGCACACATGAATAGGTACATGAAGAAGAGTACAACACAAGACAGGACACTGCCTAGTAGCAACAGCAACAGCCCATGAGATCATTTCACACATTAACCACTCTGGTCTTTCCCTTATATCAATTACCATTAGTTAGAAACAACACCAGAATAGGTATTTACAACAATTCATGATTACCATCACTTTCCTTTTCGGCAAGTTACTTTCAATCAGATGTTAATGATGTATACCCTCATTACTTCTCGACATTTCTCTTCACCCATGAATTTGATAACACTTCTTTTAACTTCACAAACACTTAAGTGAAGTCCAACTGCAAGAGTGGCAATGATATAATAAGGATGTACACATCAGAGGATCTCCACCCACATTGATACAATGCATGGCTGCAGACATGAGCACGTGCAATATTATACAGCAATTGCAGCACAAAAAACAGGTTATTGATGTTAATACAAATTTCAAAATACAAAGTTGTGGTGGGGCAATCCAAGGGGAGTAATTCTATTACCTCCCCTTAGCTGTGAAACAATGACTGGACTGTCAGTAGTCACTGAGTTCAAGTATCTGTCTGCCTTTTCTACTCACCCCTCACCCGGCAAGACCTTCCTGCATCTTTGTTTCCAAATCAGGCTAGAGCCTATCATGGCACTGACAGACAAGTATCTAGCGATGCTCTTTGCCCTGGATTTGGCTATCCCTACCATCTGCAGTCCACTGATCACACGACTGTGAACACTTCCAAGTGCTCCCACAACAAGAACACATATCTTACAATTAAATCCGTTGTTCTGGATTTCTGCACAAAGTGGGAGATACTTGTCAAACTTTGCGTTGTAGCATTCTTCGACAAAAGCATCGAATGGAACCGATACCTCCACTATTGTGCATGCGCCACTTTCACTGTCTACATACATATCAAATCACTTTATTGCCAAAATAGGAAACATACAATTTTCCAATATGCATTACATGTGCACGCTCGGATGTTTAACCATTCTCAAAGCCAGTAATCTCCTACATTGATATTGACACTGCTCGCGAAAGTCACTAATACGCCTTTGCGACCACTTTTCTCTTACTAATAGACGTTTTACGTGCATTTCATTTCATGCGTTAAAGATGGCACATTCATTTTTATCATTTTTAATTCAAGACAAATGACTCCTGAAATCAGGTTGCAGACTCATCACAAATGTATTAACCGTGTGATCAATACTACCCGGATGTGTCAAAGGAGTTGTGAGACTGTTACTAGCACCTGCACTCTCAACCCAATCGTGAAGGACTGTTTAATTGTTTTCTGGTAGTGGTCTTTTTAAATAAATGTTTGTATTTTGTTTTGTTTCAAATATCTTTCGTATGACAACACATATTCTCTCTCTCTCTCTATCTCTCTCTCTCTCTCTCTCTCTCTCTCTCCCCTCTCTCTCTCTCTCTCACTCCCTCCCTCCCTCCCTCTCGCTCTCTCTCGCTCTCTCGCTCTCTCTCTCTCTCTCTCTCTCTCTCTCTCTCTCTCTCTCTCTCTCTCTCTCTCCCTCTCTCTCTCACTCTCTCTCTCTCGCTCTCTCTCTCTCTCTCTCTCCTCTTCTTCATGCTCTGCCTAACTACCCCTTTTTCTCTCTGTTTTCCGTAATCTAAATCTCACAGTTTGGCATAAGCACGTTCAGTTCTTTTCCCTGCTGCTTCTCCCCCGCATCCACCCCCAGTACATTGTTCCTTCACGGTACTCCCCTCCTCCCTTCTATACTGGTATTTCCAAACGATTCCGTTACACCACTAATCTGTACTGACTGTCATGGCAGAACTGCTTGTCCCAACACAGCTGCTGAGATTTACTGGGCTTCAGAAGGAATACCTCTGTTTGGTTTTAACGTTCACATCGGTTCATCAAGTGACCTCTTCTTGCCCAGACTCGTCGGGACCCGATCATCACTGATACACTGAGATATTTTGCTAAGCTTTTGCCGGTACGTCTGGACAAGCCTAGCAGTTGTAGACCTGATACCACGCGGTGGTGAACAGTACCGAGGGAACCTATCACGAGCACATACATACATACATACAGACATACATACAGACATACATACATACATACATACATACATACATACATACATACATACATACATACATACATACATACATACATACATACATACATACATACATGCATGCATGCATGCATGCATGCATGCATGCATACATACATACATACATACATACATACATACATACATACATACATACATACATACATACATACATACATACATACATGCATACATACATACATACATACATACATACTAAGGTATGGAGATGACGTATACAACCTACATCAAGGTATGGAGATGACGTATACAACATACACTAAGGTATGAAGATGACGTATACAGCCTACATAAAGGTATGAAGATGACGTATACAAACTACATCAAGGTATGGAGATGACGTATACAACATACACTAAGGTATGGAGATGACGTATACAGCCTACATCAAGGTATGGAGATGACGTATACAACCTACATCAAGGTATGGAGATGACGTATACAGCCTACATCAAGGTATGGAGATGAAGCATACAACCTACATATAGGTATGGCGATGACGTATACAACCTAAACTAAGGTGTGGAGATGACGTATACAGTATACACTAAGGTATGGAGATGACGTGTACAGCCTACATCAAGGTATAGAGATGACGTATACAACCTACATCAAGGTATGGAGATGACGTATAAAGCCTACATGAAGGTATGGAGATGACGTATACAACCTACATATAGGTATGACGATGACGTATACAACCTAAACTAAGGTGTGAAGATGACGTATGCAACCTACATCAAGGTATGGAGATGACGTATACAACCTACACTAAGGTATAGAGATGACGTATACAGCCTACATATAGGTATGACGATGACGTATACAACCTAAACTAAGGTGTGAAGATGACGTATGCAACCTACATCAAGGTATGGAGATGACGTATACAACCTACACTAAGGTATAGAGATGACGTATACAGCCTACACTAAGGTTAGGAGATGACGTATACAGCCTACATCAAGGTATGGAGATGACGTATACAACATACACTAAGGTATGGAGATGACGTATACAACCTACATCAAGGTAAGAAGATGACGTATACAACCTACATCAAGGTATGGAGATGACGTTTACAGCATACACTAAGGTGTAGAGATGACGTAAACAACATACACTAAGGTATGGAGATGACGTATACAACATACACTAAGGTATGGCGATGACGTATACAACCTAAACTAAGGTATGGAGATGACGTATACAGCCTACACTAAGATTAGGAGATGACGTATACAGCCTACATCAAGGTATGGAGATGACGTATACAACCTACACTAAGGTATGGAGATGACGTATACAGCCTACATCAAGGTATGGAGATGACGTATACAACCTACATCAAGGTATGGAGATGACGTATACAACGTACACTAAGGTATGGAGATGACGTATATAGCCTACACTAAGGTGTGGAAATGACGTATACAACATACACTAAGGTGTGGAGATGACGCATACAACATACACTAAGGTATGGAGATGACGTATACAGCCTACATCAAGGTATGGAGATGACGTATACAGCCTACATCAAGGTATGGAGATGACGTATACAGCCTACATCAAGGTATGGAGATGACGTATACAGCCTACATCAAGGTATGGAGATGACGTATACAGCCTACATCAAGGTATGGAGATGACGTATACAACATACATCAAGGTATGGAGATGACGTATACAACATACACTAAGGTATGGAGATGACGTATACAGCCTACATCAAGGTATGGAGATGACGTATACAACATACACTAAGGTATGGAGATGACGTATACATCACACATCAAGGTATGGAGATGACGTATACAACATACACTAAGGTATGGAGATGACGTATAAAGCCTACATCAAGGTATGGAGATGACGTATACAGCCTACATCAAGGTATGGCGATGACGTATACAGCCTAAACTAAGGTGTAGAGATGACGTATACAAACTACATCAAGGTATGGAGATGACGTATACAGTATACAATGAGGTATGCAGATGACGTATACAGCCTACATCAAGGTATAGAGATGATATGACGTATACAACCTACATCAAGGTATGGAGATGACGTATAAAGCCTACATGAAGGTATGGAGATGACGTATACAACCTACATCAAGGTATGGAGATGACGTATACAACCTACATCAAGGTATGGAGATGACGTATACAACCTACATCAAGGTATGGAGATGACGTATACAACCTACATCAAGGTATGGAGATGACGTATACAACCTACATCAAGGTATGGAGATGACGTATACAACCTACATCAAGGTATGGAGATGACTTATACAGCCTACATCAAGGTATGGAGATGACGTATACAATCTACATCAAGGTATGGCGATGACGTATACAACCTACATCAAGGTATGGAGATGACGTATACAATCTACATCAAGGTATGGCGATGACGTATACAACCTACAACAAGGTGTGGAGATGACGTATACAACCTACTGTTGCAA
>JAWQFJ010002666.1:139491-145364 GCA_034096865.1 Theodoxus fluviatilis | reverse complement strand
GTTCGCCCTTTGATAGCTTGTATGGCCAGGTCGTCTGACAAACAGACTGTACTGCAGAAGAGAAAGGAACTCCGGGAGATGAATATCGGGGTGTCAACAGACTTGTCGGTCAGACAGAGAGATGAGGTGAATCAAGCGCGACAAGAAGGCTTCTTTGCCTACTTCAAAGGAGGCATGCTACACAAGGAAGTCCGAAGAGAGCCACGCCAGCCCAGGCAACCCAGGCAGCCGCCAGAAAGCACCCGCCCGCACACCCGCCCGCACACCCGCCCGCACACCCGCCCACACATCGGCCGTACACCCGCTCGCACACCCGCTCTGTCTCGAGGGCGGAGAGTGGCAGTGCCAGTTAGCGGTGTGGCCGGGCCCATCCAGACAACATTGTTGAAGGTACCCCACATGCGGTTGAACTTTCGCCCACCTTTAGGATGTTAATTTGGAATGTAGATGGTATTCTTACTAAATTTGATGACCCGGAGTTTATCCAATCTCTGCAATCATTTTCATTTATATGCTTGTGTGAAACTTTCGTTGAATACTTAGAGTTCTCTGACCGTTTCAGTGAGTTTGTGCCCTATATTTTGCCATAAAAAACTGTCTACTCGTGCTTGTAGATCTGGTGGTATACTTTGCTTAGTTCCTACACGTATTGAAAAGTACTTCATTCGGCTAGAGTGTAATTATGATTGTATAGTGTTTAAAGTCAGTGGTACTCTATTTGGTGTCGAGAGTGACGTTCTCCTTTTTAATATTTATGTACCACCGGTTAGTTCACCTTATTATGAGCTAAGTGTTGAATTGAATAGCATGACTATGCTTGAAAACTGCATAAGAGATATGATTGACAAAAATAGAGATGTTTCCGTCATGCTGTGCGGCGATTTAAATGCCAGAACCGGAAAGAGTAATGCGATAGACAGTGACTTGAGTAATGTGATGTCAGACATAACAAGTGAGCTGCGTTATTCTGATGACGATGTAATGAATGAGTATGGTCAGTCTTTGCTGTCACTTTGTGCAGCGTATGAGTTGACTATACTGAACGGTCTATGGAATGAAGCTTCAGAAAAATTTACTTATGTTAGCTCTAGCGGAAGCAGCGTTATAGATTAACTGATAGCCTCAGCAGATATAGTACAATTGTTTCGCTCCTTGCATGTGTAAGAGACTATTTTATCCCCGCACACGAGACTTGAAGCAGTTTTGGAATGCACGGCAGGATATAAGAGAAATGGGTCATGGAATGAATCGGTCCAATCAAAAATTATTTGGCAAAAGCAGTCTGCGCAAACTTATGTTGATAATCTTCGGGATGGTTTGAATATGCACGATGTGAATGAATTGGTTGTACGGTGTAAATCTTGATGTAGACAAAACTAATAGGAAAATTACTGATGTGCTCGTGGATGCGGCAGATTTTCTCAAAAGAACGTTAAGGGGGACAGCAGAACGGAAACACCTATGGTTTGACAGGGAATGTAAGTTTAGCAAGATAATCGCCAGAAAAAATCTTTGCAAGTTAATGAGCAGCCACTTAGAGAAAGACAGGATAGTTTATCTAGACAGTAGGAAAGGGTATAAGCAGCTGTTACGACGCAAGAAAAATGAATATAGGCGACCACTGAAACAATAACATCTCGTGTTAGCGATGTACGGCAATTTTGAAGACAAATAAAAATTCTCAGTAGTGGGCACAGAATCCCCACTGGCATAATTCCTGAGGTTTGGGTAGGGCATTTTCAGAATATAAGTGTGGCTGCAGTTTCTGAGTCGGAATTGGGGAATTCTATTTGGAGCATAGAGGGTAGAGGCTCGGATAGCTTTGATGCTGACTTGTTAGACGCAGACATTACAGCCACTGAAATAAATGACGCCACTCGCCACATCAGTGGAGGTAAAGCGCCAAGTACAGATGGTGTCTTGGCTGATATGATCAAAACTTCATCTGTCGTCCTACTGCCGTATCTTTTGGAGCTTTTCAATGGTATCTTTCAAGAGTCAGTGTTCCCTTGTCAATGGGCAGAATCAATAATCGTTCCCCTTCACAAGAAAGGTTCAACCAGTGATCCTAACAATTATCGTGGAATCTCATTGATTAGCAACCTTAACAAAATCTTCTTCCACATCTTGAAAAACAGATTGCAACAGTGGGCAGATGCATATGACATTATCGGGGAAGAACAAACGGGCTTTAGAAGAGGGTATTCTACTATTGATAACGTTTTTGTGTTACACGGTGTGGTTCAGAGGTATTTATTTTGTCATAAAAAAACTGTATGTTGCATTTATTGATTTCACTAAGGCGTTTGACACCGTTGATCGCCAGACTTTGTGGAATGTTCTTGCACAACTTGGTATGACTGGTAAGATGGGGAGGATGTTGCAATCAATATATGAACGTGTGAAAAGTTGCGTCAAGTGTAACGGAATGACTTCTGACTTCTTTTGCTGTCCTGGCGGCTGGAAACATGGCTGCAAATTGAGTCCGTTACTATTTTCCTTGCTGATGACGTCACTAACTAAAGAAATAAAAGAAAAGGGTAGGCATGGGGTCCAATTGGTTGCCAATGGTGAAGAAATATTTGTACTTTTGTTTGCGGACGATGTGGTACTGCTTTCGGATACGGTTCCAGGATTACAGAACCAAATACGTAACCTCGAGGCTGCTGCCGAGAGGCTGGGTTTGAGTGTGAATGCACAGAAGACCAAGGTGATATCATTCCGCTTGGGGGGTCATATGGCAGGACATGAGAAATGGTACTTGAAAGGACAAAAACTTTAATTAGTATCTTCATATAAATACCTCGGGGTGACATTGTCGGCAAAGGTCTGTACAAACGCAATACTAGCAGATTCGGCATTTCGAGGGAGAGTTGCGGTCTTGAAGATCATAAAGACATTACGACAACTGGTACATGTGGCACCCCAAGTACTCAACAAAATTGTCGATGTACAGGTTCAGCCTATTCTATTGTATAGATCAGAGGTATGGGGAGTCGATGACTGCGAAATAGTAGAAACTGTCCATCGGTTGGCATTAAAGCAATATTTAAATGTAAGTTCTAGAACTTCCAATGCTCTGGTTTACGGGGAAACGGGAAGATACCCTTTATATATCAATGCGGTACTGAGGTCTGTCAAATATTGGTTTAGAATACTCAGAATGGAAACTAATAGGTACCCACGTATTGTGTACATGTCTATTTTGAATAACTTGGAAAGCAATAACTGGGCCTCTAAGATCAAATGTATCTTTCATAAATATGGATTGTCAGATATTTGGACATCACAGACAGCAGCCAACGAACGTGTAGTTTGGAAAACACTAAGAGGAAGACTCATTGAAGCATTTACACAGCAGTGGTGGCTTAAGTTAGGTGGGAGTCCAAGATATACCGTATACAAAGCATTTAAGCTTGTCTTTGGAGCAGAAAGATACTTGTCAGAGCTGGAAAATGTTTTTTAGAGGCTGTATGATCAGATTCAGATTGGGTATAAGTGAGCTGTCTATCCATAAGAATAGGTATAGCAAAGATAATTATGAACATTACAAGATATGCAAAATGTCCTTTTCCTCGATTGAGCTCCCAGCGTATACTGTACATTACAAATACTCACGGAGGTACAGCAAAAAGAGCGATTGTACCTTTTACGAGTACGTTGCAAAACTAAAGTGTATAAATGTAATTGTGATGGGCCGCAGACGTAGACAATAAACTTGTTCGTTCGTTCGTTCGTTCTCTCTGTCTCTCCCTGAGTCTGTCTCTCGCTCTCTGTCTCTCTCTCTCTTTCTCTCTCTCTGTCTGTCTCTCTCTCTTTCTCTCTCTCTCTGTCTCTCTCTTTCACTCACTCTCTCTCCCTCTCTTTCTCTCTCTTTCTCTCTTCCCCCCTCTCTCTCTGTCTTTCTCTCTGTCTTTCTCTCTCTCTGTCTTTCTCTCTCTCTCTCTTTCTCGAAAAATGAAATATGCATTATTTTTGTGCTGTTTTATATGTAATGGGCTGGAGGCCCTTTCAATAAAGAGTTCAGTTCAGTTCAGTTCAGTTCTCTCTCTTTCTCTCATGTTACCCCCCCCCCCCCTCTCTCTCTCCCTCTCCTTCCCCCTCTTTTTTCTCTTTCTCCCTCCCTCCCTCCCTTCCTCCCTCTCTTTCTCCTTTCCTCCCTTTCTCTTCCCCCCCCCCCTCTCTCTCTCTCTCTCTCTCTCTCTCTCTCTCTCTCTCTCTGCTCCAACTTCCTTTCGTGCTGCTGCTTCTTCCTCCCCACTTCGTCATCGAACTGTTTATTGCCCGCCTCCTCGTCGTCGTCGTCGACCTACTACTCTCCCTCCGTCTCTTCTTCTTCTTCCTTGGTATCCTTGTTGTTGTTGTCGTCGTCGTCGTCGTCGTCGTCCTCCTCCTCCTCCTCCTCCTCCTCCTCCTCCTCCTCCTCCACCCTCCTCCTCCTCCTCCTCCTCCTCCTCCTTCCACCCTCCTCCTCCTCCTCCTCCTCCTCCTCCTCCACCTCCTCCTCCTCCTCCTCCTCCTCCTCCTCCTCCTCCTCCTCCTCCTCCTCCTCCTCCTCCTCCTCATCCTCCACCCTCCTCCTCCTCTTCCTCCTCGTCGTCGTCGTCATCCTCCTCATTCCTCCTCCTTCATCTCCTCCTCTTTCATCGCCTCCTCCCTCCTCTTTTCCTTCTCCTTTATCTTCTCTTCCTCCTTCATTTCCTTCGTCTCTACCTTCTTCGTCCCTTCTTCTCCTCCTTCTCCGTCTTTCTTATCTTTGTTTTGGTCGCTTCCCTCAATGTCCTCCATCTGTCAAAAGCCACTGTGACCTCCATCACCTCCAATAACACAACACGCACATCAGTCAGGTGGTCAGTGTCTGCATCTGGAGAAATGCCACATCCCGTCCTTTTGCTGCACCTTCAGCCTCAGCAGCACCAGCAACAATGGTGTCTTTGTCAAAGAAAATCCCTTCCTCCACCTTCATCCAAACGTCATATAAACAGAAGTGCTACATCTTTCAGCGTTACCAGCAGGTACATGGCTGGAAGGAAGGGGGTTGCCCATCGGCCTAGCGCCTCCTGCACCCAGGCAGCCTGTTGAGCAAATACGTGAGCTGGCTGGAGACATTAACTGAGGCTTCAGCAGTAGGCTGTGGGCGGTTGCTAAGCAACGAGCCCGGTGCCCTGCGTGGGCAGACAGCGAGAAGATCGATAGAGCCGGGTCTGGCTGCCTGCAGGGAGGTGCTGGAAGAGGACGCCATCAGAACCCTGATCTGCCCCCCTTCACCAGTCAACCCCCCCCCCCTCTCCCACCCTTCCTTCCCCTCCCCGAAGCGGCGTCTATCCACCTTCCTGAAGGGTGTACCACCACCTGGTAGAATCGCAGCAAGACGATTTTCAGCGCGCAAGCATGATTGTCTGTACTCGCGCGTGGATGTGCAAGAAAGCAGTGAGAGTGCCTGAGTACATGTTTCCTTTGTCTCTCTCTCTCTCTCTCTCTCTCTCTCTCTCTCTCTCTCTCTCTCTCTCTCTCTCTCTCTCTCTCTCACACACACACAAAAACACAGAAATGCAGTTAAAAGCTTAGTGAGGAAAGCAAAGAAAGAATATTTTCAGAAACTTATAACTAATAACAAAAACATCACCTCAGTATGGAACGCCATAAATACCTTTACCAAACGAAACGGAGCTAAAGCTCACTCATCATACCCATCCGATGATGTTAATGACTGCAATAATCACTTCCTTTCTGTGGCTGAAAAGTTATTCCCTCGCGATAGCAACCATAATTTCCTATCTGAAACAGCATATCTCCAAGAATTCTGCCAGGAGAGACTATTGTCTTCATTGGAATTTGAGATTCCTCTTCTTGCTGTTCATGAAGTTGGCAGA
>JAWQFJ010002666.1:131991-134491 GCA_034096865.1 Theodoxus fluviatilis | reverse complement strand
GTTCGACAGTGCGGGCTGAAGCCAAGACGGTCACCTTGAGAGGGTGTTGTGGGACTGTGGAGGGAGGAGGATGGGAGAAAGTCGATGGTAGCTGGTCCCATTCCTCCTCTTGTCCTTCTTTCCCTGGCCCTCTCAATGGCCCGCGGTCCAGGCAGGTTGGAGGGGTACTGGCCTGGACACCCTTACTCAGTTGTTCTGTTTGCCTCCCTCCCCCACCCCCACTCTACCCAATTCCTTTCCCTTCTCCTCTCTCCTCCACCCCATTCCTCTTCGCTGTCCTTCCATCCTCATTTTCACCCTTGTACCAAATCTGGGTTGGAAACATGCCTTTCGCCCCATGGGTTCCAGACATCACTGAGCGAAGCAAAGATGCACGAGAGAATGAATGCACATGCAAACTTTCTCATCAAAAGGCCGTAGAATAAGGCAGAAGTGCCTTTACTGTGACTGTGACACAACGTCAGTGAGAGAGAGAGAGAGAGAGAGAGAGAGAGAGAGAGATGTAGGTTGAAAAAAGAGGGAAGAAGAGCGCATCGTGGGTGGTACAGCAAAAGCAAAAAAGGGAAGGGGGGAGAGTGTGTGGGCACAGGAGACTGAGTACCTTGGAACAATAGATTTCCGGTGCTAAGAGGTTTGGGGCGAAAAGTAAAATGCGGTTGATTATGGAAATTGTTGCACCCTTCGGGAATCTGTGTAGAAAGCGTTGGTATCTTCGTATGTCAGAGTCTCTATTGCACTTTTCACACTGGGTGCGACAACCCAGCTGTCAGAATTACAGAGCTTGTTTACCGACATAAGAAAATGCACCGAGCATTCTTCACTTAACACACTTGTGAAAAACAACTCAGCAAATGTACAAAACATTTCCGACTTGAATTCGTAAAATTAGAACGGGTTGTTAAGTGCAGAATATGCGATTTTCCTCATGCAAGGCGTCGACGCTCAATAAGCACATGCTTTAAAAAGTGAGTGAGAGAGAGAGAGAGAGAGAGATGTAGGTTGAAAAAAGAGGGAAGAAGAGCGCATCGTGGGTGATACAGCAAAAGAAAAAAGGGGAAGGGGGGAGAGAGTGTGGGCACAGGAGACTGAGAACCTTGGCACAATAGATTTCCGGTGCTGAGAGGTTTGGGGCGAAAAGTAAAATGCGGTTGATTATGGAAATTGTTACACCCTTCGGGAATCTGTGTAGAAAGCGTTGGTATCTTCGTATGTCAGAGTCTCTATTGCACTTTTCACACTGGGTGCGACAACCCAGCTGTCAGAATTACAGAGCTTGTTTACCGACATAAGAAAATGCACCGAACATTGTTCACTTAAAACACTTGTGAAAAACAACTCAGCAAATGTACAAAACATTTCCGACTTGAATTCATAAAGTTAGAACGGGTTGTTAAGTGCAGAATATCCGATTTTCCTCATGCAAGGCGTCGACGCTCAATAAGCACATGCTTTAAATAGTGATTACGCATCAAAGCAATGGCAGTGAAGACCAAACAAAAGAAGATTTTTACAACAGGCTACAGACCATCATCCAAAGGTTTCCAGGAAGAGACATCACCATGGTAATCGGAGACCTCAACGCCAAGTTGGGGCATGACAACACGGGCTACGAGGAGATCATGGGGCGAGAGGGTCTGAGGGAGATGAATGACAATGGAGAGAGGTTTGCAGACCTGTGCGCTGCAAACAACCTTGTCATCGGTGGAAGCGTCTTTCCCCACAGACGGATACACAAAGTCACTTGGATGTCACCAGACCTCTCCACCGGAAACCAGATCGACCACATGTGAATCGCCAAGAGGTTCAGGAGGTTCCTGCAAGACGTACGTGTGAAGAGAGGCGCTGAAGGCAGATGTGGAAACAACTGTGGAGATGCTCCACCCTTTTTCAAGAAGATCTGCGAAGAAGAACAAGTCCCCACAGAATGGAAGGAAGGCTACCTCATCAAGCTCCCAAAGAAAGGCAACCTGAGCTCCTGCTCCAACTACAGCGGAATTACCCTATTATTCATCCCAGGAAAGGTTTTCAACAGGATCCTGCTAGACCGGATGAAAGATGTTGTTGACGGGCAGCTGCGAGATCAGCAGACTGGTTTCCGCAAAGATCGCTCCTGTACAGACCAGATCGCAACACTACGTATCATCCTGGAGCAGTCTCTTGAGTGGAACTCACCCATGTACGTCAATTTTATTGACTACGAAAAGGCTTTTGACAGCGTGGACAGGGCATCACTTTGGAGGCTGCTAAGACAATACGGGGTCCCCGAGAAAATCACCAGCATCATCAGAAACTCTTACGATGGACTTTCATGTCGAGTAGTCCACGGAGGTTAACTCACAGAGGCATTCCAGGTACAGACAGGAGTGAGACAAGACTGTTGTCGCTGTTTTTGTTCCTGCTGGCCATCGACTGTGTCATGAAAACATCCACAGCAGGAAAGCGAAACGGCATCCAGTGGACGCTGTGGTCACAACTTGATGACCTCGATTTTGCAGATGAC
>JAWQFJ010002666.1:124491-126991 GCA_034096865.1 Theodoxus fluviatilis | reverse complement strand
CCATACAGGAGCACAACCGCCTTTTCCCCTGCTTCTTCTATCTCCTGATGAGTACTGGCTGCCATGAAAACATCAGCAATCTTCTGAAACAGTGTTGATTTCATCAGGAGTTTCACAGGCAGAGATTTGCCAATGTTCATCATCCCGCTGGTAGTGTCGCAACCAGTGATCGCATGTGCAAAAAGTATTCTCCCGCATGTTTCTGTCCCAATTTTGGCCCTCGTTGCCTTGATGTCCCACAGTTTGGCCTTTTTCCCACTCGGCATGAAGTACACACCATGAAGATTGTCTGTAACGTGGTACAGGAGCAAGACAAGAAGATCAGTGTCTTCTCCTATGAGGACAGTGGTTGAACTTGCAGCAACGTCTAGAGTTGTCTTGACAATCAGGCAATCGGCGTCATCTTTTGCATAGTGGATCTGGAACCCCAATTTCATCAAAATTTCGCTCAGAAGATTGATGAACCGCTGCTTGTTGCTTGGATTGGCAAGAAATTTTCCCGAGTGTCTTGAAGGATCATGTCACCGGTGAAATTTACCTGCACTGAGGTACCATGCCGTCTGACATGGGTGGCAGCTTTGGTTGTTTGTTGCGTGCTGTACCCATCAAACACAATGGTTGCTTTCTTGTACTTTCGTGCAACAAATTCTGCATACATCTCAGCCAGCTGGTTGTAAGTTGATCCCCTCCGCCATGGCAGCTTGTGGAGAAGTGAACCTCCATCAAGGACAAAATTAATGTTTTCATTTGGCAAAGTGGTGTCCTCTTTTGTAAATGACCAGAGATACTCTGCAAGTGTTGACTTTGATGCCAGTCGTGGTAGTCCACTGGCGTCAAACAAGGCACATGGAAGGTTGGTCATCTCATACTTGAACAAAGATGGTATGGTCTCTGGTGTGCTTTGTGCTATCTTCAACAGGCGTTGAAAGAGAAGAAGTGGATCGATAATGATGGGCTCATCATTGACTCTCACTGCCAATTTTGTAGCAAGAGTGACGGCCACATCTTTCTTTCTGATGACAACCTCAAGCACATTTTTTTCTGTCATGCCATCCAACATTTTCTTCCCGATATTCTTGGCATTATCAACATTGGCTGTGGCATCTGCAACCCGCCCACTTGCGATGCTTCTGAGGGAAGGGTCTGAGAGAAATGGACTTCTGTCTGTCAGGTACGAAACAAGTGTCTGTGTGTCCTTGTGGTCGCGGGCTTGTCTGGTTATACCGGTTTCTTTGTGCTGCTCCGAATTCGTGAATGTGATGCCTGAGAGTGTCTGCATTGCAGAGTTGACCTCAGCACAAGCAGGCATGGAAAGAAGCCAGACAAGACATTGTCTCTCTCCGAAACCCGTTCCCCGTGTAAGGCCTCCACTGGTCTTCAGACTTCTCATGAGGACTTGTTCGATTTTGATTTGTATGGGTTTCCATACTTTTTCCACTGGGCAGCGTGCATAGCATTACACACAAGTAAACAATAGGTAAACAACATCATGTGTACTCCAAAACCATAAATAAACTCGGTAAAAGCTCATAATTGGTCATGCTATACATTTTCCACCCTACTGGTATCAACACACCACGAGACCTAGTTGTCTGCAGTAGAATGACCCAGTAACATGATCGCTTAGCGGTCGAGAAAGACACTTATCTTGTCCCAACTATATCTATTTTTCACTGAATAAACGAGAGATACACTTTTTATTTATCTTACCTCAGACAAACTGCTTAGGTCGCTCTCTTCATCAGGAGTAGGAGCTTCGGCAGTTGCGAGGGGAGGCGTCGCCATTGTGTTGACGCAGTGCCGGAAATACTAGAGCACTCGTATGGTGCACGGTCCGTGCCATTTAGTGCATGTTTCAGTTTGGGATTTCGTGCGACTTAAAAACATTCTTCGGAACTCGTGGTGCCCCTCTTGGTAGTCTTGATACACCTTTGGGTGTGTGTTTTTCAATATCATCATCTGCTGGAGATACAGTCTGGCAGATTTGGCGTAGTTGTGATGCCCTGCAGCTGCAAAAAAGGCAACATCTCAGCTACTGACTGTAGGTGCAAATTGAAGCGCCCAGTCGCCACGTTGGGGCGTTCTGAGCGGGGGTCCAAATCTTATTAAACACCGCCGCGCTCACCGAACGGCTGCGCTGCGGCGGGCAATTAGGCGGTGTCTGGCGAAATGGCCACCAGTTTGGGATTTCGTGCGACTTAAAAACATTGTTTTTATAAAACTTGGCCCCAAGCTACAATGGTAAACTTTATTGGAAAATATAATAGATACCATTAGAGTTCAAAATTAAAAAGTTCCAGCTTTAAAGCAAATTGTTCAAGGTCCAAAACCAATCTGACTGGACTATATGTGTAAGTAGGGTTTACAAACTCTCCTGCAAACCACTCCAGGTGCGACTCGGACAAGCTTCGCGATGACCTAATTGTCAACCGGAAAGGGAAGGAGGTCTTGTTTTGATCTGAATACAAAAACCGCAAGCGCTGATATATTTTTTTAATTG
>JAWQFJ010002666.1:119491-121991 GCA_034096865.1 Theodoxus fluviatilis | reverse complement strand
ATGTGTGCGCATGTGTGTGATCAGGATCTCCAAGACTCGTACTTTCTTTGGTAAACACGCTTCCATGGAATGGATAGAGCGAAAACTGTCCTCAGAAACGGCGTTTGCTCTGTACAGACCTGCTGTGATCATATTCTGATTGAACGTCTGTGCGACCTACCCCATCAGCACGAAACATGGGCTGCGGCTTGAGCAGTTTCACCTCACAGGCCCCTGAAGCGTGGGATCCTACTGCCTTGACAAGCAGTGTTAACTACTGAAGCGTGGGGTCCTACTGCCTGGACAGGCAGTGTTAACTACTGTAGTGTGGGGTCCTACTGCCTGGACAGGCAGTGTTATCTGCTGAAGTGTGGGATCCTACTGCCTGGACAGGCAGTGTTAACTACTGTAGTGTGGGGTCCTACTGCCTGGACAGGCAGTGCTAACTACTAAAGTATGGGATCCTACTGTGTGGACAGGCAGTGCTAACTACTGAAGTGTGGGATCCTACTGCCTGTACAGGCAGTGTTAACTGCTGAAGTGTGGGATCCTACTGCCTGGACAGGCAGTGTTAACTACTGAAGTGCGGGATCCTACTGCCTGGACAGGCAGTGTTAACTCCTGAAGCGTGCGGTCCTACTGCCTGGACAGGCAGTGTTAACTACTGAAGCGTGGGATCCTACTGCCTGGACAGGCAGTGTTAACTACTGTAGTTTGAGATCCTACTGCCTGAACAGGCAGTGTTAACTACTGAAGTGTGGGATCCTACTGCCTGGACAGGCAGTGCTAACTACTGAAGTGTGGTATCCTACTGCCTGGACAGGCAGTGCTAACTACTGAAGTGTGGGATCCTACTGTGTGGACAGGCAGTGTTAACTACTGAAGTGTGGGATCCTACTGCCTGGACAGGCAGTGTTAACTACTGAAGCGTGGGATCCTACTGCCTGGACAGGCAGTGCGAACTACTGAAGTGTGGGATCCTACTGCCTGGTAACTACTGAAGTGTGGGATCCTACTGTGTGGACAGGCAGTGTTAACTACTGAAGTGTGGGATCCTACTGTGTGGACAGGCAGTGTTAACTACTGAAGTGTGGGATCCTACTGTGTGGACAGGCAGTGTTAACTACTGAAGTGAGGGATCCTACTGTGTGGACAGGCAGTGTTAACTACTGAAGTGTGGGATCCTACTGCCTGGACAAGCAGTGTTAACTACTGAAGCGTGGGATTCTACTGGGTGGACAGGCAGTGTTAACTACTGAAGTGTGGGGTCCTACTGCCTGGACAGGCAGTGCTAACTACTGAAGTGTGGGATCCTACTGCCTGGACAGGCAGTGTTAACTACTGAAGCGTGGGATCCTACTGTGTGGACAGGCAGTGCTAACTACTGAAGTGTGGGATCCTACTGCCCGGACAGGCTGTGTTAACTACTGGAGTGTGGGATCCTACTGCCTGGACAGGCAGTGTTAACTACTGAAGTGTGGGATCCTACTGCCTGGACAGGCAGTGTTAACTACTGAAGCGTGGGATCCTACTGCCTGGACAGGCAGTGTTAACTACTGAAGTGTGGGATCCTACTGCCTGGACAGGCAGTGTTAACTACTGAAGCGTGGGATCCTACTGTGTGGACAGGCAGTGTTAACTACTGAAGTGTGGGATCCTACTGCCTGGACAGGCAGTGTTAACTACTGAAGCGTGGGATCCTACTGCCTGGACAGGCAGTGTTAACTACTGCAGCGTGGGATCCTACTGTGTGGACAGGCAGTGCTAACTACTGAAGCGTGGGATCCTACTGTGTAGACAGGCAGTGCTAACTACTGAAGTGTGGGATCCTACTGTGTTGACAGGCAGTGTTAACTACTGAAGCGTGGGATCCTACTGTGTTGACAGGCAGTGTTAACTACTGAAGCGTGGGATCCTACTGTGTTGACAGGCAGTGTTAACTACTGAAGCGTGGGATCCTACTGTGTTGACAGGCAGTGTTAACTACTGAAGCGTGGGATCCTACTGTGTAGACAGGCAGTGCTAACTACTGAAGCGTGGGATCCTACTGTGTAGACAGGCAGTGCTAACTACTGAAGTGTGGGATCCTACTGTGTAGACAGGCAGTGCTAACTACTGAAGTGTGGGATCCTACTGTGTGGACAGGCAGTGTTAACTACTGAAGTGTGGGATCCTACTGCCTGGACAGGCAGTGTTAACTACTGAAGTGTGGGATCCTACTGAGTGGACAGGCAGTGTTAACTACTGAAGTGTGGGATTCTACTGCCTGGACAAGCAGTGTTAACTACTGAAGCGTGGGATCCTACTCCCTGGACAGGCAGTGTTAACTACTGAAGTGTGGGATCCTACTGCCTGGACAGGCAGTGTTAACTACTGAAGTGTGGGATCCTACTGCCTGGACAGGCAGTGCTAACTACTAAAGTGTGGGGTCCTACTGCCTGGACAGGCAGTGTTAACTACTGATGTGTGAGATCCTACTGCCTGGACAGGCAGTGTTAACTACTGAAGCGTGGGATCCTAC